>SKCR01016308.1:0-51927 GCA_019454045.1 Zanthoxylum bungeanum | reverse complement strand
GGGTACTAGGACTGATTTGATTCTATTCAAATAAAGTCTACTAATCTAGTTTATTGGGCAAAGTGCCTAAAACACTATTTACTTGGTAAAAGTGTAAATGCCACCGATCTGTTAGCCCTACTTCATAGTGAAGTAAGTGGGCCCATGTCTAGCTAGGCTAGATATGGATATGAATATTTCGTGACCTTTACGGATGTGGCATCGCGTATGGTTATGTGTTTCTTTTGAAGAACACAAATCGGAAACTTTCACAGTTTCGACACGAAATAGACAAACAGATCGGCTAGAGTATTGAACCGTCACGGTAAGACCGTAATAAAAAATACTTAAGCAATAAGTTTCTAGTATACATGAAAGAGTATAATATTCTTTCAAATGAGGACTCCTCTTGGAACACGTCAGTTTGACGGTGTGTCCGAACGGATTAATCGAATTTTGTTAGACATGATAAGGTTAATCACGAGTCGCTCTGAGCTACCATTTCCTTCAACGGATAAGCTTTAAACAGTGCAAGAACTTATTTTGAATAAGGTTCCATAATAATCTGTATGACAGATATCATATTAGATATGAACGGGAAAGAAACCGGGTTTCTCATTCCTGATAATTTGGGTATGCTAGGCATATGTTTGGATGATACCAAACTAAAATCCCAATAGGATAAGTGCCAAATGTAGGTCATCCTAGGGATACCATAAGTATTGTACTTATACACCTCACAAGAGAACAATTAGATTGTTGCTCACCATACGTTTTTCCTGATAGGAATACCGATATGCAGTGGTAAGTGGGAGGATAGTATAACTCGATGGAAATCGGAGTAATACTGTTCAAGGCACCGAATCTTAATGGATCACAAATAGTTCATAAAGGATGAGACTATTACCATTAATCTTCGAATACACAAGAACCGCGTAAGTCGGACAGAGTCAGAAAACAACTGGGGTATGGGTTTCTGATCTAACCTTATAAAGATGTGAATCTTATTGAGGAATACCAACTGACTACGTATGAGGAAGTGATACAAGATATCAACTCCCCAATTATGGCAAAGTGCCATATAATCCGAAATGGATTCCATGTATATCAACCAGTTTGGATACTAGTTGATGTACCACAAGGCATTGTGCCTAATGGTACTTAAAATTCTTCTAGGAAGACATACATGGATGGCAACATACCAACGTATAAAGCAAGGCTTTAACGGAAATGTATCGTTATCAACATTGTGTTGATTACGATTCAAAATTTTACCTGTTGCCACGGTAAATCCATTTGGATAATGCTTGTTATTCGATCCATGATTGGATTGAAGCAAGCATTAGGTTCTTGGAATTATCGTTTTGATATAATCATAATGGTATATGATTTAATTCAAAATGAAAATGATTCTTGTGTAAATAAGAGGGTTAGTGGGAGCGCACTGACAGCGGCTGTCCTATAAAATAATGATAATACGTCATTTCTTGGAAATGATATTCCCATAAAATAAATATCGGCGAAAGCTTGGCTTTCGAAATACTCTCCTAGAAACCGTACATTGAAAAATGTACAACACCTGGTGTATCATACGCTTTGAGCATATGGATTCACAAACAGGGCAATCCGAGTGATAGTCACTGGATTGATGTTAAGAACATCCGTTAGTATCTTAGAGAACTAAGGATACGGTCTTAGTCTATGGAGAAGGAGAACTTGAAGTGACTGGGGTCACTATAGCAAGTTTCCTATAACCGATAAAGACGACTAAAAGTCGCAAACGGTACTATATAGTCAGAATAACGGTACAGTGAGTTGGAAATCTTCCAAGTAAGATACTGTTACCGAATAAACAACAAATGCGGGTTATTGCTGCAGCTGAAGCAGCAATAGAAGTCATTTGGGTCGATACAAATCTAATTAGATTAGATATAGTTCTGTTAGCAGCTGAGCTAGGCGTCAGCACAGGCTAAAGAATTAATGGTCTCATCAACGATCCAGATACATACTTAGATACTCAATTGATTCATTCGGATCATATATCGTGGCGATGTGATGATCGAATAAATCGCATCAAGATGATAATCATGCAAATCCGCTGACGAAAGCATTTCTCAGCAGTTTGAGCCAACCGTACATAGTTCGGGTGTAAGACACTTGAGTCACTGGCTATGTGCCAAGTGGGAGATTGTTGGACAAAATGACCCATAGCGTCACTATTTGCACAGATCATTGTGTGTTGTAGCAAATTAACTATGTGACAAGGAAATTGCACTCTCATCATTTGTGATTAGATCACCATAGATATATAAATGAAGAGAGGTCCCTATGATTAGTTCCTGGACTGAGAATGATATGAGACAGTATCAGTCCCCGAAGGTTTAATCATTAAATATCCCTAGCCGGAGTATTATCGAGACTGGACATCGATAATGCGGAATAGGCTAGTATTGCACTTGTGTGCGTTGTGAGGGCACAACGGCATAGTTCTCATATATATAAGTATCGGATACTTATGCAAGTGCGATAGGAGGTCGTGTTTCACCGATGGTACGGGAAACAGCTTCGCTCTGGATAGACCCCTCGGAATCCCATTGGTATTATGACTATGTGTCTATGGGAGGCCGAAATCAAGGTAGGTGTGTATAGTCTTAACCTGAGACTTACATCGCTAATACTTGCGATAATCGGTAGACTTTGGTCTTGGTGGTACAGGGCTTTAACCGGTTCTGCGTACACCACTTCTGGGTTTATCAGAGAGTCGTAGTGTATTGGGTGTGATGTCAAGACGGAAGTATCACTTCAGTCATAGTGGAGATGATGTCACGCAGGATACGGTACTAGTGCTCTTGAGTGATGCGCATCCAATCATGATATTATGACCAGGTCATGAATATCTGATTATAGAGACTAGTTACCAGACATCCGACATGTGCTTCGGACGGGGCAGACACTTATCCAGCCCCAGCCCTAGCACGTGACTATCCGATACTGGGCCGATATACACAATACTACGGTATACCTACGCTTGATACAGATCTATATATTCCTGTAAGAATATTTCTGGAGAATTGGGTAGGCATGGCGCTTTGCTAGAAGCCAACCTTGTCTTGTAAATCGGTTAAACGTAGTACGAGGTACTTACGTGTTCGGATAGTCCGACGACCGTATTTACTGCCAACATATCCGGGGATCTCATGGGTCGCTTCCTGAAGATTCACCGATGACGTATGACTCGCACTTTAATTAATCTGGGATTAATTGGAAGAGAGAGAAAATTAATCTGGGATTAATTCGATGAGAGAGAAAATTAATCTTGGATTAATTACGGAGATATTTTATCTGGGATAAAATATCGTTTAAAGAGAGAGAGAGCGATTAATTTGGAATTAATCGGTAAAATAATATATTCGATATATTATACGAAATTAGATTTCGACGCGGAATTGAAATTGGATTTTAATTCGGGCGAACGAATTAATTTAGAATTAATTCGTTAGCGACGTGAATAGTGAATTCGCTAGGCGTAATCACTTAATTACGACGCGACGGAAAATTCGTTAATTTGGAATTAGCGAACCCGAGCCCGAGAGTGATTGCGAGCGCATTCGCATTTCGAATTCGAAAGCGGCACGCAAGTCACATCAAGTGTCAAATCGCTAGTCGCATCAATTGTCAAATCACTTGTCACTTTGAGTGATGTGACATGACATGTTGTCACTTTAATAAAGTGACTTGATGTGAATAGTGATAGTTGATTGAAAAGCACTTTTGCTTTTTGACTTTTGCTTTTTTGAAAAGTAAAAGGAATTGATTATTAGAAATAAAAGTGGTAAATGGTTTTAATTAATTTTGGAAATTAAATATAAACCTTATTACACTTTTTCACTCTCTCTCCCCTTTTTTACGTTTTACGTTGAAACCTTTTTCCCTCTCTTTTCTTCTTCTCTTCCTCACGGCTTGGAGCCAAATTTCTTCTCTCATTTTTGGTGATGGCCGAATCTATGAGAAGCAAGGAAGAAGATGATGTGCTAGCACACCTTGAGTGATACATAGGTGATAGGGAAGTGTCTTCATGAGCTTGGATTTATTTTTGGAGCTTGAAGCTTTGAGCTTCCATGGAGTCATCAATGGCCGATCATGGAGGAGACCACCACCACCAAAACCGAGCAGTCCATAGCAAGGAGAAGCCTTGGGCGAGCTTATGGAGGGAGCTTGAAGGCTTGTATTCTTCATTTCGTCAAAACCCATCAATGTGAGTATGAATTCCGCCTTACTCCTTGATGTATTCATGTGTTTTCTTGCTTGATTTCATGATTCTTGGGACCTATATTAGAAACCTACAGTAGGTGCACATCCAAATCCGAAACATATATCTTATATATGCCAATTTATCCAATATATTGCCTAACCTTTTTCCTTTGAATCAATTAAGCCTTGGCTTTGGCACAACAAACATAATGATTCCAGTTAAGCGGGACCCATTGACTTTGGAAAGCTTCGTAATCGATGTCGATGGACAAGAAGAGATCTTGAATTTGGCCAACAAATCACAACTTGGACAAGACATGCGATATGGAACAAAGCCTTCATGATTCAAACACATCCGCAATGGACAAAGGTCTTGACTTTGACCAACAAACCAGTGCCAATCTTGGATCTTGAGTAAGAATCACTCAATGGAAGGAAAAACGCTTATATATGTTGAGGGTTTTTTCGCGTAATTGGCAACCAATTAATTATCTTTGTTAAGGTCTCATCATACACCCTTAAACATGCATTCTAAAAACATAATAAGGCGCGTAAATAAATTTAATAATGATATGCAGATGGATATTTAAAACACTTTGTTCCTAGAACAAATCTCTCTATTTCTTCTCTCCCGCTAGCACAAATCTTACTTCTACCCAATTACATAACACTTCTAAAGAATCATCATTTACATTGAGGGGAATAGGTGAGAAGAGAAATACAAAGAGTCAGGAGGTAATAGGCTGGACACGCAGGTCCAATTTAATAAATTCTAATTTATTATAACAATTTCCAAAATGCCCTCACCCATCTAATATCCATCCGATATACATTATTCATACATCACATCATGTATTCACACAAAGCATGTTATCAATCAATCTAATTCAATTAATTAATCTGAAATTTAATGACCATCCAATGTTCAAACAACGATTTGATTTTGCGCGAGTCAAACTCGTTTTGCGAATAAGTACTCAAAATACGAATTCTTGAATTATACTAAACTACAACATTAAATCCAATTTAATTTGTATTTAATACTAATTCATTTATTTAATTCCAAATTAAATAATTACACTTTTAATGTACCTTTACGACTTAGATTCTAAATCTAATCGTTACGGGTCTCAAAGCCGATTAACATCTAATGTTAATTTAATTAAGTCTAATGGGCTTTTAATTAATTCTTAAGGCATGGACTTTTGGTCAATGTGGGTCAAACCCAAATATTGGCCTAATGGGCCTATAAAGGTCCATTAAGTCATAATGGACTTTATGGATATGGTTTTGGGCCCAATTGGATCCATCCAATTAGCCTAAACCAACTTGGCCCAACCAAGCCCATTAAGCCCAATTACAACTTTAAGAGCCCAATTCCAAATTTAAGCCCAATTAATTAACTTACAAAATTCCAAATTTCACAATTAATTAATCTAAAGTGTATGCCATAATTAATTAGCCAAATTAACATTTCCAAATACTAATTCACTCAATTAATTATGCTCATTATCATCAACTTATGTCCAACACAATTGAATCAAAAAATCAACTCATTTTACATGCGTGAGTCTCGGCATTTAGGGTTTTTTTATGTCCGATTCGGTTTCAATCCAATTAAATCCATAATCAACATTACCCAATGTTTTCCAACTCATCCAATGATCAAAAACACAAATCACCATGACTATTTAGGGCACTCAACCATTCGGCCAAGCCAATGGATTTGGGGAAAAATTATCCAATTCAATTTTTATCAATTGACAATGCATAACACCATGTTATCATAATTTAAGCATACTCAAACAATCAATTTCACTCAAACATGCTCAAATCAATTTTGCCCAAATTTTACCCTAATCAAGTTTCATGCACAAAATGGCTCAAGATACCATTGTTGGGTTTCTATTAAGTCCCAAGGATCAATTCAAGCAATGAAACATATATGTGAATACTCGTAAAAGCATGGCGGAATCATACTTACAACGATCGGCTTTTGTGACGCGAGGAACATCAAAATCTTCAAGCTTTTTTCCTTCCTTGAAGTCTCGGCTTTGGGCTGATTTTTCTGCTCTATTTTCGGTCCAAGCTCCAAGCTTTCGAATGGTGATTCCATGCTCACAAGTCGGTTTCCCTATCACCTTCGCAAGACTCCTAAAGTGTGCTAGCACCTCGGAAATTTTACCGCAAAATTCCCTTATGCTTCTTCTTCATTCTCGGCTTTGGCAGAAAAATTAGAAGAAGAAATGGCCCAAGGCCGTGAGAGGGAAGAGGAAAGAGGGAAGAAATGTGTTAAGTTTTTTTTTGGTTTTTTTAGAATTGTGTATCTAATACACATTTTACACTTTCAAAAAGTCAAGGCATTTAAGCCTACAACCACCACCATCAACTTTCATCACTATTCACATTAAAAGTGACTAGACATCACATCACTCAAAGTGACAAGTGATTTGACGCTTGATGTGACTACTGGTTGACGCTTGATGTGACTTGTGGGCCACACTTTAATTCGAAATGCGAGTGCACCCGCAAACACTCCCGGACTCGGGTTCGCTAATTCCAAATTAACAATTTTTCCGTTGCGACGTAATTAAATAATTATGCCTAGCAAAATTATTATTCACGTCGCTAACGAATTAATTCTAAAATAACTCGTTTGCCCGAATTAAAATCTAATTTCAATTCCGCGTCGAAATCTAATTTCGTATAATATATCGAATATATTATTTTATCGATTAATTCCAAATTAATCGTTCTCTCTCTTTAATTAATATTTTTTGAGGGTTTTTTCGCGTGTAATTGGCAACCAATTAATTATCTTTGTTAAGGTCTCATCATCATACACACTTAAGCATGCATTCTAAACACATAATAAGGCGCATAAGTAAATAATAATAATGATATGCGGATGGATACTTAAACATTGTTCCTAGAACAAATCTCTCACTTTCCTCTCTCCCGCTAGCACAAGTATTACTTCTACCCGATTACATAACACTTCTAAAGAAACCTCATTTACATTGAGGGGAATAGGTGAGAAGAGAAATACAAAGAGTAAGGAGGTAATAGGCTGGAGACGCAAGTCCAATTTAATAAATTCTAAATTTATTACTACAATTTCCAAAATTGCCCTCACCCATCTAATATCCATCTGATATACATTATTCATACATCGCAACCATGTATTCACACAAGCATGTTATCAATAAATCTAATCCAATTAATTAATCTGAAAATTAATGACCATCCAATGTTCAAACAACGATTTGATTTTGCGCGAGTCAAACTCGTTTTGCGAATAAGTACTCAAAGTACGAATTCTTGAATTATACTAAACTACAACATTAAATCCAATTTAATTTGCATTTAATACTAATTCATTTATTTAATTCCAAATTAAATAATTACACTTTTAATGTACCTTTACGACTTAGATTCTAAATCTAATCGTTACGGGTCTCAAAGCCCGATTAACATCCAATGTTAATTTAATTAAAGTCTAATGGGCTTTTAATTAATTTCTTAAGGCATGGACTTTGGGTCAATGTGGGTCAAACCCAAATATCAAAGCCCATTTAAGGAATCACCCTTATTTGCCAAGAAACCAATTTAGGCCCATTAGGCCCAATTAATATTAAAGGTCCATTAAGTCATAATTGGACTTTATGGATATGGTTTTGGGCCCAATTGGATCCATCCAATTAGCCTAAACCAAACTTGGCCCAACCAAGCCCATTAAGCCCAATTACAACTTTAAGAGCCCAATTCCAAATTTAAGCCCAATTAATTAACTTACAAAATTCCAAATTTCACAATTAATTAATCTAAAGTGTATGCCATAATTAATTACTTAAATCAACATTTCCAAAACACCAATTTACTTAATTAATCATGCTTATTATCATCAACACATGTCCAACATTATTGAATCAAAAATCAATTCATTTTCCATGCTTCAACTTACGGTAATTTGGGGATTACTGTACGATTTCGATTTTAATCCAATTAAATCCTAAATCAACATTTCCCAAGTCTTTTAAACTCATCCAATTATTCAAAAAACAAAATTACCATGACATTAGGGTAAGTCCAACTTTCGGCCAAGCCTATAATTTGGGGAAAATTTGATCTAATTCAATTTTCATCAATTTGATCAGAAATAACTCTAAGTTATCATCATTCAAGCATACTCAAACAATCAATTTCATCCAAACATGCTCAAATCAATTTTACCCAATTTTACCCTAAATCAATTTCATGCTTAATCAAGGCTCTGATACCATTGTTGGGTTTCTACTATAGTCCCAAGACCAATCAAGCAATGAAAATAAGTGAATACAATAAAGAAGTATGGCAGAATCATACTTACATTGATCGGATTTGCGATGCGACGAAACACAAAAATTTCTTGGCTCCATGAAGCTCTCGGCCATGACCCATTTTGTGCTCCTTGTCTTTCGGTCAACCTCCATGGAAATGATCTCCAAGCTCCAAGCTTTGTCAATGGATTCCATGCTCAAAGGTTTGTTTCCCTATCACCTTTGGATGACTCTTCATGTGCTAGCATTGGAGAAAATTGCAACAAAATTCCCCTAAACATTTCCTTGTTGCTCTCGGTATTGAAGGAGAAAGAGAGGAAATTTTGGCCCTTGGCCGAAAATGGTGAGGGAGAGAGTGAGAAGAAGAAGTCAAATGTATTGTGTTTTGATTTCAAAAAAATCAAATACAAAAAAAAAATGCACTTTCCAAAAATGGTACAAACATTAAAGCCTTCAACCACTCACATCACTCATGAATAGTGACTGGCATCACATCACTCCAAGTTGTTGTGACTACCATCACAAGAATGACTAATGATATGACGCGTGATGTGACTAGTGGGCCGCACTTAAATTCGAAATGCGAGTGGGCCCGCAAATACTCCCGGGCTCGGGTTCGCTAATTCCGAATTAACGAATTTTCCGTTGCGACGTAATTAAATCAAATTAAATTAAATAATTTTTCCTAGCAAAATTACTATTCACATCGCTAGCAAATTAATTCTAAATTAACTCGTTCGCCTGAATTAAAATCCAATTTTAATTTCGCGTCAAAATCTAATTTCGTTTAATATATCGAATATATTATTTTATCGATTAATTCCAAATTAATCGTTCTCTCTCTTTAAATAATATTTTATCCCAGATAAAATATCTCCGTAATTAATCCCAGATTAATTTTCTCTCTCAATTAATTAATCCCAGATTAATAATGTGCGAGTCATACGTCATCGGTGAATCTTCGGGAAGCGACCCATGAGATCCCCGGATATGTTGGCAGTAAATCCGGTCGCCGGACTATCCGAACACGTACGTACCTTGTACTACGTTTTTACCGATTTATAAGATATGGTTGGCTTCTAGCAAAGCACCGTGCCTACCCAATTCTCCAGAAATATTCTTAAAGGAATATGTAATCTATATCAGGCATAGTATACGTAGTATAGCGTATTGCGATCCAGTATCGGATGTCACATGCAAGGCCTGGGGCTGGAATTGTGTCTGCCCCGTACGAAGCATATATCGGATCTCTGGTAACTAGTCTCTATAATCGGATAATCATGACCTAGTCGTATTATCTCGATGACTGCAGTACATAAGAGTACTAGTTCCGTATCCTACGTGACCATCATCTCTACTATGACTGGAGTGATACTTCCATCTCGACATCACACCCAATACACTACGATTCTCAATATACCCAGAAGAGGCGTACACAGAACCGGTTAAAGCCCTGGATAACCAAAACCAAAGTATATTGATTGTCGCAAGTATTAGCAGTGCAAGTCTCAGGTTAAGACCAAATACACCTACCCTGATTCGGACTTCCATAGACACATAGTCATACTACTAATGGAATTCTGAGGGGTCTATCCAGAGCGAAGCTGTTTCCGTACCATCGGTAAACAAAACCTCCTATTACACTTACATAAGTATCCAATACTTAAATATATGAGAACTATAACGTTATGCTCCCACAACGCGCACAAGTGTAATACTAGTCTATTCCGCATTATCGATGTACAATCTCGATAATACTACAACTAGGGATTATTTAATGATTAAACCTTCGTGGATTGATATTGTCTCATATCATCTCAATCCGGAACTAATCATAAGGACATTTTATCATTTATATATCCCGGTAATCTAATTACTAATGATAAAAGAGCAATTTCCTTTGTCACATAGTTAATTTGTACAACAACACCATGTTCTGTACAAATAGTGATGTTATGGGTCATAATTGTCCAACATGTAATTATCACACAAAGTTAATATATTATATTAATGGAGATATCTAAAATAGTAGTAATAAAAGTGGATCTTCTAACCCCAACATTTTCTTTTATTGTACTTTTACTTAATTTACTTTTCAGCAATTTACTTTCAACAATTTATTTTTCAGCAATTTACCTTTCAGCAATTTACTTGTCAGCAATTTACTTTCCAGCAATTTACTTTTCAGTATTTAATTTCCAGCAATTTACTTTATGTCTTTTATTTTATTTAAGTTTTTACCAGCCCTAGTTATGTGTCGTAACTAAGTTAGTTATCTGGAGTTGTGATGAATTCCAATATCACCGGTTTATAAGGGGTTAAATTACGGTTTGGGTAATATAAATGTTTATTTATTGAGCCTTAATCCTAATGCTTTTTATTAACTGGCCATTAATAAAATCGAACTGGTAAACTTAAAATGAACTTGGAAAAGTGATTTTAGGTTAAAGACCTTAGACTCAATAGCCCACGATCTTCCTTGAGTATATATAACCATTTAATAGATTTCCTTACATGATAGGAATATACCTGTCGGGCGGGGGTAGCCATAATTGGAACTTAATCTTAATGAATTCAGATAACTTGGTTAATATAGGAATATGATTAATTGGGTTATACTGGGTATTTTTATTTGACAATCGGAAGAGGCTTTTACATAATTTCGTATTCCAGGTTAATAATGTTGGGTTTCTAAGATGTCCCAAGATCATTTAAGCAATGAAACATGTGAATACTCAAAGAAGAATTTGCGGAATAATACTCACTTTGATCGGATATTGGATGCGTCAAATACAAAATTTTTGCCTCCTACTAGTTTCGGCCAAGCTCATCCTTTGGGGATGAAATCCAAGCTCCAAGCGTTTAGTTGATTCCAAGCTAAAGGATAGGTTTCCCTATCACCTTAGATGATTCCTAGTAAGTGCTAGCTTGTGAAATATTTGCTACAATAATTCCAAATCTTCCTTGTAACTCTCGGCAATGAGAGAAATGGAGAGGGAGAGAAAAAGCTTCCAAAACCGTGAGTGAGAGAGAGAATTAGATGAAGTGTGTTGACTTATTTTTGATTTCAAAAATCAAATTCAAGATATACCAAACATTTGGTAAAAGTCTTCCATCATTTCAATTTGGAGTATTTTACAAGTCTTCAACAACTCACCAAAACCCATCACTTTAAAGTTAACTAAAGTGACAAGTGATGTGACTTGTGATGTGACATATGGGCCCCACTTGAATTCAATAACCGAGTGCGCCTGGAAACACTCACGGGCTCAGGTTCGCTAATTCCGAATTAACGAACTTCCCGTTGCGACGTAATTAAATCAAATTTAATTAAATAATTATGCCAAGCAAAATTACTATTCACGTCGCTCGTGAATTAATTCTAAATTAATTCGTTTGCCCGAATTAAAATCCAATTTCAATTCCGCATCGAAATCTAAGAGTTAGCATTGAATCATAGATCTAAGATTGTTCTTAGCTTACTTAATCAAATTTTGAACTTGATTGAGCCTTTGTTATGAATTGTTCATATAATGTGAAATGGTTTGTGCAGCGAAAGCGAAGTGAGATTAATAAAGGTTTGACTTTTATAGTATGACAGTGACATGTTATACTCAGCAATTTATTGCAGATTCTGAGGAAACTTGTCTCTAGTTCCACTAATTGAACAATTAAAGATCTGTTGGTTAATATTAATAATAAACTGTGCATTTTAGCTACTAATGCAAAGTGGTGTTTCTCAATGGTTTCTTCAGAGAAGAGATCCATTGGGATTTCTTTGTTTGAAGAGTTTCATTCTAGAATGGCCCTAGAATTTGTATTCTTCTAAGATTGCAATTTGGTATACTAGCTTATAGAGCCTATTGTAGACTCAGATAAGCTTTCCGGGAATGTGTGTTCTATAATTTTGAAATGAGTTAGATTGTCTTATTATATCAAAGCATAGAGAATATGGTTGTCATCATAGGATTAATGGGAGCGTACATATTTCTTTCTAGTGTCGTATATCCTAACAACATTATCATTATTAAGGTAATAATGAGAAGTCTGTGAGTAAAAGGTTTACCTAAGTCTCATTTTCTTCGTGAATGCAGTGGGAGTAGTCTCTATTATATTTGATATAAAGTTTTATATTTGATATAGTACTAAGAAACTTGTGAGATACTCCCATTAATCGTACGTTAGCTTGATCTAATAAAAGACACAATATGACTATATGTGTGACAGTTAGTGTAACTGTTCGACTGTTAGTGTCTCTTAGATATAGTATTCATCTTTCGTAAATGATGATTCATTAGTCGACAGAGGAATTGATTAGAATATCTATTCAATCTTATGCATCATATGATGATGGCATAATGAATATTGTATTATATATGATTAAAAATATCAATTTATTCGTAATTATTACGAGCTATTCTGATATGTTGTAGGCCATAGGATGGAACTTGAACATATTCTATAGTATATTTGAGATAGTAAGAACGAGTTTCTTATTCATTGAGATTATAGTCTACAACCATTAGGGTCAAATTAGATTTGAGTCTAATTGTGACGTAATATGATCTACATCATTTAGAGTAAAAAAAGATACAGTGGGAGTGTCACAATTGATTCCACTGTGCGAGTAGAAATAATTGTAACTTATAAAGTACTGACTTATGAAGTTGCATAGTGACCTTATAAATTGGTAGTTTTTGTACTAGTGTTGTGCTTGTGGTTGTCTGCATAGTATTATGGATTTGATCCTTAAATACTTAGACAACTCAGTAGCTATAGCATAATATTGATGTCGCAACTGAGTCATATTGATGTAGAACATAGATTCTATAAAATATAAATGATAATGGCCAAGGCAAGCTTTTGGGATTGTTGGACAAACTTAAAATGTAATAGCGGACCTACTCATTTATGCCTACCTCTTGAGTGCTAGGTGAGCTCCTGAGAGCCATATGTATACGATACACATTAAGATGGGTATATGATTCCATGGATTGAAAATAGAGTAAGTGGGAGAAATTGTTAGGGTTGGTGCTCGGAGCGCCAATTCGGATCATATTTATGTACGGTTCATAAATACGAACGATTCATTTTTCCATAATATTACGTATTTATGGTAACACATCTTGTATTTTATATATATTTGATCTAATTGGATTAGATTAAAACTAAATCTGGTTTAGTGATATATATATATTAGACAAAGACCAGAGGATTTACAATGTAGTGCGTGGTTACAACATAAGTTGTAATTGACATTGGGAAGCGTCACTATAAGTTGTATATTCTCAAATAGAGTTCCTAGTCAAGATTTACTAACACGTGCCGGCTAGTAAAATCCGTTGAGACCAGTACATGTCGTATATCAAGACATGGTCCGATGGTTTATCCCAATGAGCCATGAGTCTTCAAAGACTCGTATAAACATATATGTGTTTATTCGATAAATACTGAATGACTTAGCGAAGATTTGTTAATAGAAGGTACACCAACGTCAATATGAATTTCCTCAAATCGAGTAGAATTGTGGTCTTTAGACTTGAGTTACAAAAGTGGATATATGAGTTATCTTTCACATTTCATGAGTGTCACATAAACGAAATATTTAGGTCAAACCTCCGCTTGTTCGTTGGGTGTGGACTGACTTTATGATATCCGGTGTGTATCAATATAGAATCTGTCAGTCTTGTGTATAGGACATTAGACCTGGCCGGCGGTTCGATTTCAGTTTGGAACCGAACCGAACCGGTCGGGTTTCGATTCCACAAGTGTGGAACCGGAATTGTGAACCGAACCGGAACCGACCGGTTCGGTTCCGATTTCGGTTCGGTTCGAACCTTTTTTTTTTAAATTTCGAAAATAAATTACATTAATTTAATAAATAAATAAAATTATTAAATTGAAGAGCTTGAACTTAAATTTTAAAAAATTTAAGTTGCCTACGTATCCTCCAGAGGTGAGAGGAATCAAAGCTCACGTAGTTCCATTATAATTTTAAGATATTTCCCCATTGTAAATTTACAATTTTGTAATTATCAATCATCATTATCAGTTGATCCTTGAGCTCCGGTTCCGCTTGCACTTGTTGTTGTAGATGCATTATCGAACAAGTCTTCGAAATCATCGGGGGCATTGTAGGCACTGTATTTTTGCATATAAGTCTCGATGATGAGTCTCACATGGAGGCACTACCATTTAAGTTGTGGAAGTCGCGGGATACGAACGTCGGAAGGGAAAAGTCAGAAATCAATACCCTGTTGGATTTAATTTGTTTTCTTAGCTTCGAGTTTGCTCGTTAGGCCTCTGTTTTTAAATTTATCCTCGGCCTAAACCCCCGCAAGTCACACATCAAGCCCAAACCCCCGCAAGTCACACACCAAGCCCACACACCACCAAGCCACACACCAAGCCCACCAAAATGAACCAAACCCACGCCCAAGACCCCTTAACTCACGCCCATCTCTTTCCAAAATAACAAACTCGCACATTAAACACATGTTGAAAATAAATAAAATCACCTTCCCAAATTAAAAGATTCAAATCAAATCCCAGCAATCACTTTCCTAATCCAATTAAATCACATTCCTAAACTAAATAAAATCAAATCTAATCAAATCAATTTACCTTCTTAAAATGAATAGATCATTTCCTTATGATACACAAATTAAATATCCCCCATAATTACACAATATTCTTTCCCTATTCACATAAGGATAACCCCAACCCTTGCCTATAAAAAGAAGCATAAACCAACCATTCACACCCCTGGACATTCACGGAACTTACACCAAAAAAACAGACACTCTCTTATTCACGTACAAAGCAAACCAAAACAGCCTGCCCTCCACGCACAAACAATTCTTCAATTCACGTAGCCACTCAAACAGTCAAGAAGAACCCTAGCTACGCCCTTTACGTTCACACAGCCTTCAACAGCCCCACTCACGTAGCCTTCAATAGCCCACTCACGTAGCCTTCAATATCCCACTCACGTAACCACAAACAGCAACCAATAAAGCCCTACATTGTTGCACAAATAACACCTATCCAGCATCCTTAAAACCACGCCAAACAGCAACCAATACAGCCATGGACTGCACCCTGAAACTGTCGCAAACCAGCCCCTAACCTGCACCTAAACTGCCGAAAAAAAACCCCCTGAACTGCACCCTGAAACTACCGAAAAATACCCCTGAAATCTACCCCAAATTACCACAAATCTGTCCAGAAAACTGCACTTAATTACCGCAAAAATAGTGACCAAAAACAGCAGCGAAACAATAGCAAAACAGTGAGCAAACACAGCCCAAAATAGCGAGGCAACGAAGGAAAACAACGAACCAATAAATCGGAAAAGTTGCGGAGCATTAACCCTTCCGACAACCGCGTAGCGCACTTACAAGAGACGACTTAAGAGGTTAGACCTGAAGGCACCCTTTTTATTTATTCTCCTTTATTTTTTTATTTATTTTCTTATTTTACTTCGCATGAGTATTGTTGATTGGTGTATGCTATGACCATGGGATGAATGAAATATGTGTTATCTCTCGTGGTATATCGGATGGAAACCCAGACGTAAATTCCGTAGCCGAATCCGAATGGACGGTAGTGCGGTTTGTACTTGGGAAACAACTCCACATACCACTTGAGAGACACACATATTTTGTTTCATCCAATCTAATGTTTATGCATGATTTAGTCGTTTAGTATGTTATTTATTTTCCTAAGCATGATTTAGTCGTTTAGTATGTTATTTATTTTTATGCATGATTTAGTTGATTATTCCCAAGCATGATTTAGTTATTTCCTTCACATTAGGAACTTGATTATGTCTCTTCTACGTTTATGTTTAGATTATTATTTATTTACATTGCCATGCTTAGCGATTTAATGTATGCATGAGATTGTGTGCTTGTCGTTATTCCGACTTATTTTTACGCATGCAAACTTAGATATAGGTTATATGCAAACTTAGATATAGGTCATATACGAAATTAGATGTAGGTTATTCTTACGTAGACTCGGTTAGATTATTGCACAAATCCATTCATTACAAGTGGCATAAGTAATGGACCATTTCGAACCCAACGGTTTGAGGTCTTCCCTTGCGAGGGGTGAGTGCGGCCTTAAATCATTTTCCCAGTTCACACTGGGTGGCGACTCCATGTTATTTCTCCGGTGTAGTCCCCTGCGGGCTACTCCGAACTCCCAACCAGGCCGCGAGCCTGGAACAGCGTCGCCGATTTCTGTGTCCTACAGGCATCTTCTTGTTGTCTCAGATCAACTCGAGTCCAATCATCCACACAAGCTGTTGCTTCTAGAGTGCTTGGATGTAATGAAGATCGTCTAGCTTCCAATATATTGCCTCCCAAGCTGAAGGCTTGCTCAACCGCAACGGTGGAAATAGGTGCTGCCAATATCTCTTTAGCAATAATTGATATAACATGATATATATTTTGATGTCGGTTCCACCATTCTAGGATTTTAAAATTTTCACTAACTAAACTTTCATTAGGAAACTCAAAATTTGTAGATAAATAATTATCTAATTCGGGGTTATTAATTGTCGTATCCCTAGCTTTTTTATTTCGTTGCAGTAACCAACGATCCCCTGCACTAAGTCTTGTATTAATTACCGGTTCGCTACTACTAGATTCATCTAATGGTCTTAAGTTATATATTACAATATAATCATTAAATAACTCAATTAAATCATTTCTTAATCTCACTATTATGCTTGTAATATCAATTTCATCTAATATTCCTAAATAACCATAGTAAGCTTGTAAAGCACTATTCAAACCTTCTAATTTAAATCTAGGATCAAAAACAGCAGCAATAAGATAAAGTAAAGGAATTTCTCTAAAATAATTCAACCATTTTACCTTCATATCAGTAATGGCTTCGAACAAAACAAAATCATTAGGATCGCTACTTTCAACATGTTCATCCAGAGTACCAACAATATTCAAACTTTCAAGAAGAAATAAATGTGCTGTAGGATAATAAACACCGCTAAAAATTAAAGTAGCATCATTAAAAACTTTTAAAATATCTACAAAATTTCACAAATATCCCATTGACTATGAAAAAGTGTGATATTTTGAACATGTTGAGAAAAAAACTACATAATTCATATTTGTATTGTAATGCTTGACATAAAAGAAAATAAGTTGAATTCCAACGTGTTGGAACATCTCTTGAAAATTTAATCGGTTTAATACCATTTATTTTACAAAACTTGGCCCATTCTCTCCTAACTTGAGAATATGACCAAATACAATTAAGTGCCGTCTTAATAGGATCAATGAAAGGTGACAATAATTTCAGACCATCTTGAACACATAAGTTAAGGACATGACATGTGCAACGAATATGAAAAAACCGACCCCCTAAATTTGGTTGACATATTTATTTTAAATCATTAATGGATGCAGTATTTGCAGATGCATTATCAAATTCAATTGTTAAAATTTTATCTACTAAACCATATTCATCAAAAATTACCTTCATCATTCTATAAATATTTTGTGCAGTATGTTGGTCATCAAAAACTCTAAATGCAATAAGTCGTTTTTGCATGGTAAATGATGCATCAATCCAATGACAAGTTACACCTATGTATGAATGTGTTTGCCAATGGTCACTTCAAATATCAGAACATATAGAAATACGACCTTTAATCTTTTAAAATATTTCATTTAAAATAATTTTACCATCTTGTATAATTTAAAAATATGACTTTTTTGTGTTTCGAGTCATTCTACATGCTGTAGGATTTAAAGCATTATGCACGTAATTAGTAAAATGAAGTTTTTCACCAAAGCTTAAAGAAAGATGTGCCATACAAGTTAATTTCGTAAATTCTTCTCTATTTTTTGCATCAGAATATTTAAATAAATCTACAGCACTCGTACCTCTACTAGATGATGCGTACCTGGCCATTTGAGTTTGCTTCGTATTAATTCCAAGTTCAACCGCATGATGTCTTTCCAGGTGCTTGATCATATTGTCGTATCCACCAGAAAATTTGTAGGAAACCCCACAATGGTTGCAAACTACTCTTGAAGTTTCATCGTCTTGGCGGTCTAAATGAAAATGAGTTTTGAAAACATCCGAGGAACGAGCCTTAACTTCTCTTCTCCGTGATTGTGCACCGACACTATGGCTGCTCTTTTGGGTTGACATATTTGACATTATGTTCTCAGATGAGCTTGTCATTTTTTTTAAAGAAATAATTAGAAGAATAAGAAAATTGAGAATGATAATAACTAATTGAGATTTGAGATTGAGAATAAGAGAATTGTAGGAATTGAGAGAGTTGAGAAATTGGTGTGTTGAAATAATGAAAAATGAATCATATTTATAGATTTCTAGATTTTTTTTTGATACCAAAAATACCCCTAAATATAACCGTTTTATTACCGTTATTAGGGATATATTAGTAATTTACTAGTTCATATTTTTTTATGGCCGTTAAGGCCAATTTTTTTTTATATTAGGGCAGGGAGCCAACGGCTCCCTGCCCTTCCCCAACGGCTAGTAGCCTTTGGGGAAGGTAGGATTCCTGTTGGAACCCTACGGTTCCGGTCGGAACCGAAATGGTTCCGATTGGACGGTTCCAGTGGTTCTGATTGGTTCGCGTTGGGGTGGAACCCCAACCGAACCGGTCATTCATGGTTCCAATCGGTTCGGTTTCGGTACCATGGCCGGGTCTATAGGGCATAAGCATCTAGCACGTGTTTGTAGGAAACAACTTTCCTTAGCGCGGCGGAAGTTGCTTGTGTGGGCACCGGCTCTGGTATGGATCTTTAAAAAATTTTTTGCCTTCTTCCTTTGTTGTAGTTGCCAAAATCAATCCTTTGATGTCCAACGCTTGGATCAACCACTCGATCTTCCGAACTATGACTCGAAACCAACAAACTGAAGTGTGGGCTTCACTCACAAAGATTAAACTCTAAACAATTTAGAGAATAAAGACGTCACAATGGTGTTTGGATTTTGGAATTTCAAACACTCTCACAACACTTGTGAATGCTTGAACTCTCTCTATTTTCTCTCTTTTGCACTTGTGTGAATGAATGCAAAAATATTAACCTTAGAAGTGAGAGAAATGGTAGAGATTATATTCGCTTACACAAGCCAACTAACCTTGTCATTAAGCATCTAATGTTTTCTGGCAATGGCCAACACAAAAATGTGAATGCCATACCAAAGCATAAGAAATGATAAGCTAAAGACAAAGACTTTGTCATTAAACATCTAATGCTTTCTTTCAATGGCAAACACATAAATGCGGAGGCCATACCAAAGCATAAAAATGGATTAGCTAATGACAAAACTATTAGGTGTATAATGCCACCTAATAGACATAATAAGTTGGAGAGCATGGCAAACCATATGGCTTTGTCTCCAAGGTAAATAAAAATCACTATATTAATAATGATTAAATTACCTTCAGTTATGTTGTAGTAATTATCTCATAATTATTACTAACTTGATTATCTCATAATCAATGAATTCTAGAAAACATTAAGTTAAACTAATTTAACATAGTTTTCATTTGTGACAATAAATATTATTAATCTCATTAATAATATATAAATATAATGTGAGCATATTATTAGACAATCTAATTATATTAGGTTTGCTACAGTTAATTGAGCTACCACGGGGACCAAATGGACCTACGGTTCTGAACTCCAATAATTCTGAAATATTAATTAAACTCTTTAATCAAATATTACGAATTATTAACTCCGTGTTACCGTAGATGGATAAAATAATCCGAACAACTTCGGTGTCCATTGATATAGTCATCATATATGGATATAACCCTCGACGAATATCTCATAAATAGAACCAGGTCAAAAGTCCGTTAAACCCCCTCTAAATATTTTGTTTCTTAAGCACCATTGATTTTATAATGAACAATTAATTCATAACAATTATTAACAAAAAACTTTCTATTCGTAATGGAAAAGTTGAGCCATCAAATTGTTCAAGTCACAAATCAACTCTTAAAAGAGATATTCTTTTGTTTCTTGTAAGAATGAGAATGTAAAATGTTCCCAGCTACACACCAAATCATATCCCCAAAATACGTAGTTATTGGCCAGGAATGCAACACCAACCTCACCATAGTAAATCAAAGGACATAGTCTATCATGCAGGAGTTCGTAGTACACTCAGGATTAAGATCGAATCCATATATGACCATCTATTAGATAAAATAAATTTCTTCGGTTAACGGATATTAAAAGAAATTCATATTTATCTGAGTCCAGTCCTATATGATCTCATCATACAAGGTGCCTCTATTCTCATGTCATTACATAAACGATCCCGGATCAAGGTCGTTATACAAGTATAGAATGGACCGCAGCTATAGATAAACCACAAATAAAGTACCCTCTTTGTTTGCTCTCTATGGTCTTTTTAGATTACTAAATCCAGACTTAAATCCTCTTGTGCATCAAACATATATTAAGTCTGAAGGTACAAGAGTAATCAAGGTAAACAAGACAATTGGACAATATGCGATATAAATAAAAAACTTTGATAAAAATGAATAATACATTTATTATTATTACAATAATCAAATCCGTTTACAATACATGAAGCTCTAGGACATAAATCCCAACAATCTCTCACTTGGACAAGAGAAAATGGGACATGTCATGTAATCCTAAACCCTTTAGGTGACCTTCAAACACTTTAGCTGATAAGGTCTTTGTAAACGGATCAGCCAAATTGTCTGCAGATGGAATCTGCGTGACAACGACATCTCTTCTCTGCACTATCTCCCTAATGAGGTGATATTTCCTCTCAATATGATTACCCCTCTTGTGGCTTTTTGGTTCTTTGGAGTTCTCTACTGCACCACTATTATCGCAATAAAGTGTGAGTGGTTTATCCATATCTGGAACAACTTCTAGATATACTAAGAACTTACAGAGCCAGACTGCTTCCTTAGCTGCTTCACAAGCTGCTACATATTCAGCCTCCATGGTAAAGTCAGCAATACAAGATTACTTTATGCTCCTCCATACTATAGCCCCAACACCTAGGGTGAACACTGATCCAGATGTTGATTTCCTAGAATCAATATCCGTCTGAAAATCAAAGTCAGTATATCCTCTCAGAATCATATCCTGACTTGTATATACAAGCATATAGTTTCTCGTTCTCTGAAGATACTTGAGAATATGTTTCACCGCTACCCAGTGATCTAATCTTGGGTTGGATTGAAACCTACTTACTACTCCCACTGCAAAACAGATGTCCGGTCTCATGCATAACATAACATACATAAGACTTCCAACTGCTGAAGCATATGGTATATGTCTCATCTCCTCAATTGTTTGAGGTGTCTTAGGAGACTGTTCCTTAGACAAATGAATTCCATGTCTGAAAGGTAAATTACCTTTCTTGTAATTCTGCATACAAAATCGTACAAGAATCTTGTCGATATAGGATGCTTGAGACATTGCTAACAGCCGTTTCTTACGATCCCGAATGATCTGGATCCCAAGTACATAACTTGTCTCTCCCAAATCTTTCATTTGGAATTGGTTAGCTAGCCAGATTTTCACGTCAGATAATATCCTTACATCATTCCCAATGAGTAAAATATCATCAACGTATAATACAAGGAAAACCATCTTACTATCAATGACGCGCTTGTAGACACAATGCTCATTAATGTTCTGCTCAAAGTTATAAGACTTGATCGTAGTATCAAACTTTATGTTCCAAGATTTAGATGCTTGCTTAAGTCTATAAATGGACCCTTGCAACTTGCAAACTTTTTACTCTTGACCTTGGGTAATGAACCCTTCTGGTTTCACCATAGGGGTTGATACTCTCATCAAGATTTCCATTCAAGAATGCATTCTTGACGTCCATTTTCCAAATCTCATAGTCATAATATGCGGCAATGGAAAGAAGAATCCTGATGGATTTTAGTATGGCTACTGGCAAGAAAGTTTCTTCATAGTTAACTCCCTCATTTTGGGTATAACCCTTTGCCACTAGCCTACCCTTGAAAGTCTGTACTTTCCCATCTATTCCTCTTTTTCTCTTGTAGATCCACTTGCAACCTATGGGTTTTACTCCATCAGGTTGGTCTATAAGTTCCCAGACTGAGTTGGTCTACAAGTTCCCAAACTAAGTTAGAGTACATAGACTCCATATCGAGGTTCATGGCTTTGAGCCATTCCTCTTTATCAGTATCTTTCATTGCACTACGATAGGTCAATGGATCATCTATACCATCACAAGATGCAACAACTTGCACCTCACCATTTCCTAGATAGCGTTCAGGTTGTCTTACAACCCTCCCACTATGTCTTTGTGGTATGGTATCCTGATAAACTTGCATCTGACTTTCACATGTAGAAGGTGTTATGTCTTTGTCAATATTTGACATGGTGTATTGGTCATACCAGCAAGTAACTTCTCAAGTAATACTTTACTTCGAGATTTGAAATCTCTCATATAGTCCTCCTCAAGAAATGTAGCATGTGTCGACACAAATACTTTATTATCTTCTGGACTATAAAATAATCCACCCCTAATTTCCTTAGGATAGCCTACAAATAGGCACACATGTGAACGTGGTTCCAACTTAGTAGTATTGTTTTTTAGCACATGTGCTGGACACCCCCATATGCGGAAATATCGCAAACTAGCTTTACGACCATTCCACAACTCTAAGGGAGTCTTAGGAATAGACTTAGAAGGAACTACATTCAGGATATACATTGTTGTTTGCAATGCATACCCCCAGAATGAACTACATAGAGTGCTATAACTAAACATTGATCTCATCATGTCTAGTAGAGTCCGATTTCTCTTTTCTGCAACCCCATTTTGTTGTGGTGTTCCAAGTGTTGTGAGTTGTGAAACAATTTCATGCTCAACTAAGAATTCCTCGAAATCTCTATCAAGGTATTCTCCTCCACGATTTGATTGTAGAATTTTGATGTTTTTACCTAACTGGTTCTCAACCTCAGCACGATACTCTTTGAACTTTTCAAATGTATCTGACTTGTGCTGCATTAGGTAAACATACCCATATCTGGAATAATCGTCAATGAAAGTGACGAAGTATTCATAACCACTTCAGGCTTTTACATTCATCGGTCCGCAAATGTCCGAATGTATTAGCTCAAGTGTTTCTTTGGCTCTTATCCCTTTTTCCAGTAAAAGGTCTATTAGTCATTTTGCCTTTTAGACAAGATTCACATACAGGTAAAGTACCGAGTCTTAACTGATTTAAAACTCCATTCTTAATTAGTATATCTATCCGGTCAAGGTTAATGTGACCAAGTCTAAGGTGTCATAAATAGGTATCATCATGAGAAATTTTTTGCCGTTTAGTTTTAGATTTTTCAATCTTAAACATTTCAGTATTAAACAGTGATTCATGCATTAACGGCCTTAATACATATAGATTATTTTCAAAGTTTCATGTGCATATATTTAATCCATTTCTACTAATAATAACTGACTTATTATTAAATGAAATAGAAAAACCACATTCCATAAGTTTTTTTACAGAAATCAAATTCCTGCGAAAACCAGGAATATATAGCACACCTTTCAAACACAAATAACTCTTACTAAAATTCAAATTTGAAACTCCCACTTTTTTTGCTGAAACAATATCTCATGTCCCAACTCTCATGGTAAAGCTACCTTCAGCAAGGTCCCTCCATGAGTCAAGTAGCTACAAAGAACAACAAACATGGTTAGTGGCACCAGAATCAACAATCCATATGGATTTATCATCCTCCACCAAAAGAGACTCAATGACAAGTAAATCGTATTTACCTGTATTTTTCTTCTCTTTAAGCTCAGCAAGGTATTTCAGACAATCCCTTTTCCAATGCCCTTGTTGTTCACAATGGAAACATTTTCCTTTGGAGCTTTTGTTGTTTTTCTTTTTCATTGGTTTTTCCATAGCATTCCAATTGCCTTTCTTCTTATTCTTTGCAGATTTAGAAGATTCAGTAACATTTGCCTCAGCATTGGACCTACGAGGACCTATCATGACGGACTCGTAATTGGTGAGCTCATTTAGCAGTTCAATCAATGTAAAAGTCAACTTATTCATAGAACAATTGCTTTTAAACTACAGGAAACTCTTTGGAAGGTTTCCATGATCATTGTCACCTGATTTTGCACATTGATACGTGCACCTTGGGTTTCAACCATATTAAGATGAGACATCATCCCCAACACATGGTCTGAAGGTTGCCCAAACATGTTCTGTAATGAGTGCATAATCATTGATGTTGTCGCCATAGGCTCATGCTGTGCAGCAAGAACCTCAGACATAAATGCTATCAAATAGCTATGGGCTTTCGCATCAGCTTTAATCCAATTATTATAGGCATTAAGTGAAGCTCTGCCAGCATTTGGTGCTGGCTCATGAGGACATTCCTCCATTATGACAAATTTAAGATCTTCGCAGATCAAAATATCATTCATGTCACTTTTCCATTTAACATAGTTATCCCCGATTAATTTTTCTTGTTGTTTGAGAATTGAGATAATTGCAGATGCCATGGCTGAAAAATAATAAACGCGCATTCAACATTCATTCGTCGCATATTAAAATTGTCAAATATTTAGGCATAAAATTAAACATGATGCTTGATCAATGTATAATGAATTAGAAACCTAAAAGAATTAGTATGCCACGGTTATCTATCATTCCATAAATAAGTGCCGCCGTAGGGTAGGTCAAGTATTCGCATGATAAAATGAGATATTCTCAATTGATTAATATATCTGAAATAACTCTTATTCCTATATTAATCAACGACCGTTATTTTGATCAATGAAGCCTTGATTAATAACTTAATTATTCCTTTGTGAGTGTGACCCATTATTTCGGAACCCTTGGACTAAAATAGTGAAGTGCCACCGTAGGGTAGGTCAAATCACCAGATACATCTAGAGTCTTTATCCTTTCGGAATCCAAACCTGATATTGACCCAAAAAGGACATCATCCGTAGGGGGACGAAAGCAAAGCCGTCTCGAGGCGCCTATTGAATCTCACGTTTCTGGATAACAATGGAGATCACGGGATATATTGCGATATACCCCTCTCCCACTCACTATTTTGATGTGTAAGGTTTATATCTCACTAGTATCTTATGAATCTTAGATTATGCTCGGCTAAATTCATAACTTTATTAATACTAGTTGATAATTTAGTGATCTAACTAATTTTTACTCTTAAAATTTTATTCAAAAATACCTATTAGTCTCTACTAATCAATTACTTAATTAAACTAATTTAATCAAGTTCCTATAGTGATCTAATCAATTTAACTCTTAAATTATTAGTCCACTAATAGGTTTTAAAATTTAGAATTCAACGAACGAACCAAATGTCATTAAACCATTTAATCGATAAAAACACATTATTTATTCCAAAGGTACGTGGTATTGTATCCCGAGTGCAGACCATATTACCGTCCATTCAGAATCGGCTATGGAAATTTACGTCCGGGTTTCCATCCGATATACTAAAGAAAATAATGTACTCATAAGGTCCATTTGTTTCTAAAACTTGAATTCGCAATTTTTAAACCTTTAAACCAATTAATTTTATTAATCTGTTTGCATGCATTTCATATTCTTATTTAACTTTTAAATTACATAAAATCAAATTTTATGACTAGAATATCATGCATATCTACATGTTATGGCATGTGAAAAATGCAAGAGTAGGCACCCTAGGCTATATGACATGTTATTAAACACTTTAAAACATACATATTTACACCCAACCATGGGCATCGCGACGCGAACAAGTGGGCATCGCGACGCCCAAAAAACCAGAACCTAAAAATGCATCAGGTCCTACCTGCGTCGTGGCGCAGGTTGCCTTGCAGCGCGACGCGCTTGTTTCAATAGCTTACTGAACTTACTGGAATATGCGGCGTCACAACGCAAATAGGGTTGAGTCACGACGCACGCTGTTTTCCAGGGGCTGAATTTCAAAAATTCATCACATTTCAAATTTCATTTACCAGACTCTTATTTTTCTATACTAATCTAATTAGTACAATAAATCCAAGGCATCCATTGGTCTTCAAAACTTGTTCCATGGAGTGTTGTTGAGTTCTTCGCGAAATTTCTCTATCAAAAGTCATTCGCGGCATCGGCTCCTCCAAGTTACAAATAGGGTTACATAATGGACTTATTACAAAAGAAATGAACTAACAACACTTGAAAGAATATGACCTTATGGTCTTAACTTACAACACTTGAAAGAATATGACCTTATGGTCTTACATTTCCAATTCTAAAAATAAGACCCGGAAAAAATAACGATCAACACAATACATTCATCACATGAATCAAGAGTAAACATTCATCACATGAACATTAAAACCATTCATCTCATGAATCTAATTATGCCTTTATCATCACAACATGCATTTTAATAATCTATATCTCATATAAATTATTAAAACTAAAATGAGAAGGGTTAAGAAAACTTTTCAACCTTAAGCTCTCGAACCAATTGTAGGAAACAATTTTCCTTAGCGCGGTGGAAGTTGCTTGTGTAGGCACTGGCTCCGGTATGGATCTTTAAATTTTTTTTTGCCTTCTTCCTTTGTTGTAGTTGCCAAAATCAATCCTTTGATGTCCAACGCTTGGATCAACCACTCGATCTTCCGAACTATGACTCGAAGACAACAAACTGAAGTGTGGGCTTCACTCACAAAGATTAAACTCTAAACAATTTAGAGAATAAAGATGTCACAATGGTGTTTGGCTTTTGGAATTTCAAACACTCTCACAACACTTGTAAATGCTTGAACTCTCTCTATTTTCTCTCATTTGCACTTGTGTGAATGAATGCAAAAATATTAACCTTAGAAGTGAGAGAAATGGTAGAGATTATATTCTCTTACACAAGCCAACTAACCTTGTCATTAAGCATCTAATGTTTTCTTGCAATGGCCAACACAAAAATGTGAATGCCATACCAAAGCATAAGAAATGATAAGCTAAAGACAATGACTTTTTCATTAAGCATCTAATGCTTTCTTTCAATGGCAAACACATAAATGTGGAGGCCAAACCAAAACATAAAAATGGATTAGCTAATGAAAAAACTATTAGGTGTATAATGCCACCTAATAGACATAATAAGTTGGAGAGCATGGCAAGCCATATGGCTTTGTCTCCAAGGTAAATAAAAATCACTATCTTAATAATGATTAAATTACCTTCAGTTATGTTGTAGTAATTATCTCATAATTATTACTAACTTGATTATCTCATAATCAAGATTTGATTATCTCATAATCAAAGAATTCTAGAAAATATTAAGTTAAACTAATTTAATATAGTTTTCATTTGTGATAATAAATATTATTAATCTTATTAATAATATATAAATATAATGTGAGCATATTATTAGACAATCTAATTATATTAGGTTTGCTACAGTTAATCGAGCTAGCACGGGGACCAAATGGACTTATGGTTCCGAGCTCCAATAATTATGAAATATTAATTAAACTTTTTAATAAAATATTATGAATTATTAACTCCGTGTTATTCCACTAAAAACTCAAAGTTGAACTCCCGTTATCGTAGATGGATAAAATAATCCGAACAACTTCGGTGTCCATCGATATAGTCATTACATATGAATATAGCCCTTCAAGAATATCTCATAAATAGAGCTAGATCAAAAGTCCGTTAAACCCCTCTAAATATTTTGTCTCTTAAGTACCATTGATTCTATAATGAACAATTAATTCATAACAATTATGAATATAAAACTTTCTATTCGTAATGAAAAAGTTGAGCCCTTAAATTATTCAAGTCTCGAATCAACTCTTAAAAGAGATATTCTTCTGCTTCTCGTAAGAATGAGTGAATTCCATATCTATGTAAAAATTTCCCAGCTACACACCAAACCATATCCCCAAAATACATAGTTATTGGCAAGGATGCAACACTAACCTCACCATAGTAAATCAAAGGACATAGTCTGTCATGCAGGAGTTCGTAGTACACTCAGGATTAAGATCGAATCCATATATGACCATCTATTAGATAAAATAAATTTCTTCGGTTAACGGATATTAAAGGAAATTCATATTTATCCAAGTCCAGTCCTATATGATCTAATCATACAAGGTACCTCCATTCATATATTACTACATGAACGATCCCGGATAAAGGTCGTTATACAAGTATAGAATGGACCGCAACTATAGATAAACCACAAATAAAGTACCCTATTTGTTTGCTCTCTATGGACTATTTAGATTACTAACTTCAGACTTAAATCCTCTTGTGCATCAAACATACACTAAGTCTAAAGGTACAATAGTAATCAAGATAAACAAGAAAATTGGACAATATGCGATATAAATCAAAAAACTTTGATATAATGAATAATGCATTTATTATTATTACAATAATCAAATCTGTTTACAATACGTGAAGTTCTGGGACATAAATCCCAACAGTGTTTACGATCCGTTAAATCCATTGTCGTTGTACACTGCGTAAGCGAGTTCCGAGTGTTATTTATAGATCGTAAATTTATAAGTCGACTATATTATACCTTAGGGATTCGACATTCTCATATATATCCCGGTATAATGTAGATAACTTATGATAAATGGATTATATGTATGCGATGATCTCAACTTGCATAGTTCAGCAAGATAATCTATAGTCGTCATGATTTACGAGTAGGTGATTATGGACACGAAATTAGATTTCGTGACGGATACACTTGAACTTAGAGATTCTCATAATATGAAGTGTACTCATTGAGTATTTGGGCAACATGTTATGAATAATATTGATTATTCATAATATTTTATCTAATTAAATTAGTTAATTCATATCGTTCAATCGGTAAACGAATTTACATATGCCGGGATATTTTTTGGACGTTTTAAGTGTATTTGTATTTAATACATAATTAGATTAGATACACGTTAATTGACAAATCGTTTGACGACACATGTAAAGTAAATAACTTTTGTCTTTATTAAAGTAATGTTGACTTTTTGTTATTTAACTTTACATGTGTAAGACATGAATTTTATTTAATATATATTATGTAGTATGTGGCTAAATATTTACAATGTATAAAGCTTTTTTGTCAAGCATTTTTTTTTTGCTAATTAAAATTATTTTTTCATTTGACCAAAATGGCCTCCAACTAAAACCACTACCAAATATAAAAAGAAAAATATTTTCTCTTTCTCCTTGAAGTGGTATGGCCGAAAATCTCATCCATTTTTTAGAGCTTCAAAATATTCTTGAGAGAGACCAGAAATAAAGTGTTTAAACCAATAAAAAGCTTAAAGATTTTTTGAAAATTTGAGGTAATCTTTATTTCTTTTAGTTAGAAAAATAATTTTTTTGTTATTGATTTTCTAGAATTGTTCTAGGATTTCTTTTAATCTCAAAATTTGGGGCATTTTGATTTGGATAATGGATTAAGTGACTTTGACCATGTGTAGATATACTATGAACTAAATTAGTGTAATTTGTGTTCAGTTTATTGTTTGATAACTTAGTTGTCATTCTATAGTGTAATGACCATTCATATTATTCCTAGATTTGTTCTAGTGTTCTTTACTTGTGATGGCTTCAATTGGTGTTTGGATTAATTTAATTCATCTTGAGAAAATTGAATTTAAAGCATAAAAAATGATAATTTTCATTCACTGTTTTAGACTTAGAAATTCTGAAAATTTTGTGATGATAAATATATCATTTGGATGTGTTGGATGTGTATTCGGAGTTGGGATAATTTCCTAAAATTATTTCGAAGGGAAAATATGTGGAAATGGTAAAAAACGACGTTTCCCGGGTGAATTTCGGGCTAACTGAGTAAAGACTGTCCAAATAGTGAATTCCTCACTGTTTAGGCAGCCCATGGACTGAACGAATATTAACAGGGGTGACCTGGGCAGTCCCATGTGGTTTTGGTTGGTTCGTCCAGCCAAAAACGTGTTTTATGTTATTTTGCGAAAATCATTTTCTTAAAAATTTCACGATATTTTCATAATTAATTATGTCGTTATATAATATCGAATAATTTATTTGATAGTTTTAAAAAATTTAAAATTATGATTTCGTTAGAACCGTATTTCGGCCGCATATAACAAAATGCGAAATGCTTTTTCCCTCATTGAATGTCAGTGAATTAATTCTAAGGGTATTTTTGATTGTTAACGAATTGATTAATTGGAGTGGGACCAAGTGAGAGTGAATTTTCAAATTTATTGTTTAGACTAATAACTTGTAACTTTTCAAATGTAAGGTTATTTCGGTAATCAATTATCACGTAAAAAAAAACATTATTCTTTTTAAAATGCAAATAAGTGATAAGTCCACCTATGCAAGAGTGGTTTAATTAAACTCATATTTACTCTTTTATCCAATTTCCTCTAAAAATAAAACCTTAATTATAAAAATGGGGTCAAGGAGTGTCAAAGGCAAGACCGTATTCTTTTTTTCTCAAGATTGACAAAATAGAATGGTCCCCTTCATAAAGTATAATGAATGACTAACAAAAGTTCAAAAAAGACAGAAAGTACACCAACTCCAGTCTCAAATCACCACTAATTGATTACTGATAAAAGCCCTAGCCATATGCCCTCTCTTCTTTTAGCATAAAGATGTGAAAGATTCTTGGGCTCTTAAGCTTCAAGTTTCTTTCGTTTATAACATTTTTTTAATAAGCAAAAATTTCTGATGGTCACACAATAATAACTTACAAAATTTACATGTATCAAGAAGATGCACATTTCTACATCATTTTTGGATTTTGATAGATCTAATTGTCCAATCCGATCTTATCTAGCCTGTATGGCTTTGTTCCTTAAGTGGGGGGGCTTTCTTGCATGACTTAAACCCATATACTTTGAGCTTATAAGAGTTGAGTGTGGACACTTAGTACCACTAGGTCAAAGTGTTTGGGTTTGAGTTTCACATAAACGCCTCTCAAGTTGATCTTAGGAAACAACTTCGTGCAAAGCGGGTGATATGAACCTATTGGGATGAATCTTGTTGAACCCAAAACGACTCATAACGATTTCCCAACAATGCTAAGAATCAGATTTAAGTAAAGAACAAGACTCGATGAAAACTTATTTCATGAATCTAAGTTGTCGGGTTTGAACGCTACAAAAGTGGAATCTTTGATAAGTTTGAAGTTCTGAAAAAGGAAAAACAGAGAAATCCTCTCACTTAAGCAAATGCTTAATTTGATTCAAAATAATGTAATGTCACAATGAGTAATGCTTCTTTTTATAAGGTGGTTAACTATAATTTACCAAATATAATAAAACATGTTAGGATTGGTGCTCGGAGTGCCAATCCGAATCGTATTCATGTCTGATTCATTAATAAGAACAATTCATTTTTTCCATAATATTAATTATTTATGGTAGAACTTCTTGCTTTTATATACATATTCGATCTAATTATGATTAGATTGAAACTAAATAGGATTTAGTAATATGTATATATTAGACAAAGACCCGATAATATATAATGTAGTGCACAGTTACAAAATTTTGTAATTGACATTGGAAAGTGTCACTACTAGAAGTATATTATCAAATAAAGTTCATGGTCAAGATTTACTAACACGGGTCGGTTAGTAAAATCCGTTGAGATCAGTACACGTCGTATATCGAGACTTGGTCTGATGATTTATCCCAATGAACCATGAGTCTGGGGAGACTCGTATAGACGTGTGGGTGTTTATTTTGGATAAACACTGAACGACTCACCAAAGATTTCCTAATATATGGTACATCAACATCAATAGGAATCTTCTCGGGTCAAGTGAGCATAGTGGTCCTTCGACTTGAGAAACCAATGTGGATGTATGAGGTATCCTCCACACTTTGATGGCAGTCACATCACCGATCTATTTAGATCAGACCTATGCCTGTTCGTTGGGTATAGACTGATCCTCACGATATCCTGTGTGTATCAAGATAGGATCTGTCAGTTCTGTGTACAGAGTATAGGTATTCAATATGGAATTAGCAATATGTTAAATCATTGGGACCGTGGTACACTGTAGAAATAAGTTCTAAGTGTTATTAAGAGATTGCTAATAGAATCATCGACGAGATTATACCTATAATCTATATCTCTGGAATAATATGAATACATGTGACGGAGGGATTATACGTATGTGATGACCTCGACCTGTATGATTCAGCGAGTTTATCAATGGTCGTCATAATTTACTGGTGGGTAGATTATGGACACGAAATTGGATTTCGTGACGGATATGTCTGAATCTAGAGAGTCTCACTAATGAAACATACTCGTAGAGCACTAGGGCAACTATTATAAATAATATTGATTATTTATAAATCATTTAATGGTTAAACGAAAAGATACATGCATAAGGGCAATTCGGTCATTTCTAGGATTAAATACTTGATTTTATTAAATACACATTAATTTGTGGTCAAATAAAGTATTTGACACATGTTCCAAATATGTGTATTATGGAATTTTTAAAGTAAATATGATACATGTATTTAGATATTTGTATTAAGTAATTATCTAACTATTTAATTGTTAAATAATTAGAATAATTAATACATTTATCTTTATCATAATTAAGGTTATATTTGGCTTAATGTGATTGGTGCACATGTATATTTGCTTTTTGAAAATGGTAGCAAAATTGGATTTGGATTCTTTTAATTTGGATTAAAAAATTACAAAATCCAATCTTCCAATTTTGCCCTCCCATTCGGCCATAACCCTACATATTTAAGGGTTTCTTTTTCATTTGCTTCATGATTCTAAGCTTTGAAAACACAAAAAAACACAAGAGACTTGAGAGGAAAAAGAAAAGAAACCAAGAAGGAAATGAAGAAATCTTGCAAATTAGTAAGTAATTTCAACTTTTCTTTAGAAGGAAAAATGTTTCTTTTGTTCTTGGCTACAATATATGTTGTTCTCTTGTTTCTCTACTCTCTTTTGTTTGTGCTATGAATTTTGGAAGCTTGAATGAAAGTAGTGTGCATGTATATTAACAAAGTTTGTTTATTAATGGTTAATAAGCACACTTTTGGTCATTATATGACTTGGTTTCCATTCTAGAGTTGTTAGGTCACTCAATGATGATCTAGAATTGTTCTTGAGTTGTTTCATAGTGGGGAGACCTGATTGGTGTTGTAGAGATTGGATTAAAGTGTTGGATTTGTTAATTTTGTTTAATTTTGGTTAATTTGATTATTGAGAAATTAGGGTTTTGAACCTAAACCAAAATTGGGGATTTTCATATATCTGTTGTATTTTGATACATATGAGATGTATAAATTATTTTGGTAATGATTGGAAATCACCTAAACTTGTATTTGATAATTTTGGACTAAAATGATCAAAATGAAAAATATTGGGGGTTCACGGCAATAAGAAAAAATCTGAAAAAAAAAATTTAGGTTGCATTTAATGTATATAAGATGTACAAATCATTTTGGTAGTGATTGGATATTACATAATCTTGTATTTGACAAATTATGACCAAAATGAACAAAATGCAAACTTTTGGGGCATTTTCGTAATTATGGAAAATTTGGAAAGAAATTTAGATTTTTGTTTTTATGGTATATTTGATGTAAAAATCATTTTGGTTGTGACTGGAAATGACCTAAGCTTGTTTTGAATAACTTGTGACTAAAATAATTAAAATGGAAAGGTTTGAAGTTGTATAGTAAATTTACTGAAATTCTGATTTTTGGGTTAAAAATTCTGTTTTTGAGTATTGAGTGATTAAAATTTATAAGTTTATTTTAATTACCTAAGAAAAATTAAAGAAATGAAAAAATTTGATTTTCCTGCATTCCGCTGCGTAACCCGGATATTTTGCCCAAACCCCCAACAAAACCTTAGTTCTAAAACCCAACCAAAAAAACAAATCTTTGTCACGCTGATAGGCTTAATAAAATAACCAAATTCTTAGTCCAATTACCATATGACCTTAAATAACTAAGCATAGATAGATAAAGGCTCACGCCAAGGCTGAAATTCCGCTAGTCTTTAATTGGACTGGCCCTGGTCTTCTGCAACTTGATATGTGGACTAAGGTAAAGCTTACCTCTTGCTGTGAAAGTAAAAATAGATGATTGGTCCAGTGAATGTATAAATTTGGCTCAAATAGAATGAACAACCCAAGCATACCCTCCTTAATCTTCTTACCTCTTGACCTAGTAATAGGTTCATCTACAACATATAAAGGATCTTGAACTCCTTAGACTTGAGTCCATAGCTTGGTTTATTCAGCATGTCGGACAGCTAAGCCGACAAAGAGTCATCAGTAGAAAAAATACATTTTCACATATATTTTAATATCTACAATATATCTATTAGAACCTTATAAAAATGAAAACGCATAAAATATAACATTTCAAGTTCTAGTTGTGATATTTCTAATAGATGTGCGTAAGGAGCTATGGCGGGGCTATTGCTGATGGAGTGAGGGAGCTATGACAAACATGCATGTGGTGAGAGAGCTCGACGTGCGTGTGATGAGGGATCTAGGTATGCGTCTGTATGATGACTGTAGAGGAAGCTGAGAAACATACACGGGAATCTATTGGAACCCCACAGTCATTATCTTTTGATAGTAATTCTTTATCGTCAACCATTTCACTTATCACTTTATAATAGAAATTAATTTCCTCAGTGAAAAATTTCTGGAGAATTTGTACCGTATGATTTCGTTACCTTATTGATATTAAATCATGTTTATATATTTTTTGACATTATGAAAGAATTATTTGATTATAGATGATTATATTATTGTTGTTGTTATGTTTATTTTATTATTTATTTTAGATATTATCTTTGCACCGCTAAAGAATTGTGATTATGTCAATGCACCTCTTAACTTTCGATTTTATATTAAGGAGCCACTATAATATAATGATTTGATAAAAATAATATTCTGACGTCATCATTCATTTAACAACCGTTAATGAAAAAGTGGCTCATTAATAAAAAACACAAATTAGATGGTGCAATGTCATTATCAAAATCTGTGGTAGCTATATATATTTCTCCAAACCCAAGTGATTCAGAGATAATTTCCTACTTATAAAAATTTTTTGATTATTTATAAGTTTCACACCTAACTTTTTTTTTTTTTTTTTTTTTTGTGAAAATAGAATAATTTCCCATTATTTTTTTACTTTTATGTTTTTCCCAAATAATACAGTAAAAACACAGTCCATTTTGCTTTGCATGAATATTAAATAAATAAAAGACCAAAAAAGTCAATCGGGCGATGCGCTGTCGTTTCATGGCCCCGGTCCCGGAGGCGAGAAGAAATCACTCGTGACACGTCACTAATCCTAAATTCTTCCAACACTCCCCTGGTCCCGCATCAGTCAAAAATTGGAAAGTAAAAAAAGAAATTCCGCAAAAAATCATTCCTTTAGATTGCAAAGGCATAATAAATTTTCTAATGTTTACACTAAATAATTATTTATTTTCATATTAATTTTCAAATATATCAATATTTTTTTAAAAATTAAAAAATTAACATTTTTACATTATTATTTCATTTATATTATTAAATTAAAAATATACAAAAAAATTATTAAAAAATACATATTATTAAAAATTATTATCAGGATGAAAAAGTTACTATAAATGCTAACGGAATTTTAATTCTGGATGATTTTATGGTACATGATCCCGTCAGGATTTAAGATTTTCTTTCATTTTTACTTCTCATATATTTCCTATAAATTTTGAGTTGTAATTTTTTTAATTAGTTTAATAAAATTGATTTTTGAGTGCGAATTTATAGATATATTAATAAATTATATTACTAATTTTATTTTATTTATTCATTATATTGTTCAGTAACAAATTAACTGTGGAAGTGTTTAAAATGGAATTAAACTAAAGTGCTAATTAGAAAATATTTATTAAGATAATTAAATAAAATAATTGGTATAAAAAAATATATTTTTAATAATTAATGAATTAATTGTTTTATAAGAAGGGGGAAATTGGCATTCTTTAAACAAAGCTTAATATATAAATAAATGAAACAGAACAATAACCAGATAGAGAGAGAGAGAGATCAGAGATGGTTTCCTCTACAGTAATCGGCACCGTGATCAGCTCATGCCTGCCGTTGATCACAATAATTCTGATGAGAGCAACACTAGCAACGAGAGAACTACGGCCGTCGGATCACGGACTGGAGTACCAAAGTCCACCACCGTCGCGGGCGCCGCAGATGACGTCATTTTTCAAAGGATCTTCGGCGCCATCGCCGCCCCCGGGATTCGCAATGCCGAAAGCGAGGAATTCAACAGATGACACGTCATGGTGGAGCGGCGGCGGAGATGGTGGTAGGGGCCACGTGATGTTGGGTGGTGAGTTTGGTGTGTGGGGTCACAGGCGTGGGTTTGTTTAGTTGCTTCCGCTTTCATTTATTTTTTCAGGTCCCACCACCAAAATCGTAATTCTTCATCTTCTTCATGTCCTAATAATAACACTATATAGCAAAAAAAAAAAAAAAAAGTATTGCTGCTTAGCCTAGCTTTTCCACTCTTGCTTTTGCTTTTTATTTTTTATTTTTTATTTTTGTAAATGGTTATAGAAATGTGACTAAATGACGTATACTTATTATATTTATTCGTTTAATGAATCATCGATTTCTAATGAAAGATAACAGCTTTAATGAATCCAAATAAGCAATCTCACAAAGAGTGATTTATTGTGTCTAATGAGATAATGATTTCTTATAAGAATATATATAGGGTTTATTTATTTTGTCGTAAAATGATTTTCATAAATAAAATATTTCCAAAAAATTTTAGTGTGAAAATATTTTCCGAAAAACATTTTCAAATATTTAACTCGTCAAATATTTTTTATGGAAATATTTTCTAATGGTTAGAAATGAAATATAAAAATATTGTTTAAAAAAAAAAATATTTTCCATAAAATTATTTAAGAATTTATATTTCAGAAGTCATTTTAAAAAAATAATAAACTTTCTATTGATGGAAAAATAATTTATTTAATAATTAGTTGGTGAGAAAAAAACTTTTGATTTATTTGGCTGGTAGAAAATTTGTCGAGCGGAATTGGCATTAATGCAACTATTTATATCAAATAATTGAATGCTGTGGTTAATGGCCAATCATGTAAATTTACAAGTCAAATTAGCTTGTAATATTAATATTTATTGTTTCTCATAAGCCATAAACTCTGATTATTAAATAAATTAGAATCTTTATAATTGAAGGGATACATTTCTTCTACATTATTATCAATTATTATTTGATTGACATTGTCGGCTGGTAAAATTTTATCCGGCAATTTAATAAAACTAGTCAAAAATTTTTTTTATCATTGGTCAAAATGACTCATAACGTTTGGATTTTATAAAAATAGCCACATTTTTCGAAGTGGACTTCAGAGAATCCACATTTTCCGAAGTCCACGCCGATTTTTTTTTTATTTGAAACTTAAGAGATTCGAAGTTTTTACTTCAGAGATCCGAAATAATTTTTGAGTTCGGATCTCCGAAATTTCAAAAATATATAAGGCCGAGGTCTCCTTAGTAGGTTCTCGTGCTACGCAGAATCAGCCGTCACAAGATGATCATGTTGTTGATGATGCTCCAGTAGGCTCCGATGGCGCTGGCCATCTCCAGTAGACTCCAATGGCGCTGGCCATCATCCGGTAGACTCCGATGGCACTGACCCATCTCACGCTTCTCATCCTGCATGTGATCCATTAGTCATTTTGTTAAGTGACCGCGTGATTGCGATAGAGGAGAGTAAGACGAGGATCGAGGAGCGAGAGAAGAGAATGGAAGATTGACAGAAAAAAATGAATCGGTCATTACATGATGCATTAGAACTTATGAGGAGAATGTCAGTTGAGATAGATACTAGGGATGATAATATATTGATTAATATGTAGTTTTTTATATATATATTATTATATTCATTTTGATGTATAGTTAAACTGTTTGTTTGTTTGTTTGTTTGTTTTTTTTTTTTTTTTTTTTTTTTTTTTTTTTTTTTTTTGCTTAGTTTTGTTAAATTCCCATTTAACATTTGCATCTAAAGTCATTCAATGTTGGGTAACACTCAACATATTTGATTCTCTTGAGAGACTCGGTGGCTTGTAGAGAATAAATAAGCAGGAGAAGAATAGCCTGATGAATAGCTCGGTCCGATTCGAGTGTCCTTTTAGGATTCGTCAATTTGAGATATTAATAATTAATGTGAATACTAATCTATTCAATGCTACACATAATAAGGATCTCAAAAATTCTCTTTTTAAGTTTCATATGTGATTCCTTATTCAGGAAAGTGAAGAAAACATTTTTGAAAAGCAAGCTATGGACAAGTTTGTTTACCATAGACGGGGTGAACAAATGACGGGTCGGGTCAACAAAACTGCGAAATCTATCATTTCTTCTGTCTCTTACAAGCTTCCTGCCCCGCAATCATCCTATTCCAAATTTTAGATGAATAAATACAACTATAAAAGGGTAAAGGCATGGTGTCATTCCATAAGAATAACTCAAATACGAATTACATTTTTAAAAAATATTAAAATGGCAAGGAGGAATAACTACTGGTTGAGAGGTAGCCACTCTAGTTCTAGTTCTAATTCTCCAGATTCAACGTTCTGGAGCTTAAGCAATACCGTCTGCTTCACCTTCCGGTCGATAATGTTAATGATGCTGTCCTCTATAAGGGCATTGTCGTTTGATTTCAACCATTTTCCAATCTGCATATTCCCAAACATTTCCGGGTCCCCAAATGCCGCTGATGTTAGCAGAGGCTGGATATCGATCTCTGCTTCTCCCATTATGTCGTCCGCTGAAAATGTGTCATGATCAAACACTTCCTGCGACATGGACAAATTCACAAGCTGATTAATGATCGATGAATATGGTGAAAGGACTAGCCTTATTGATTCTCAAGTCGAAAATTTGATCACAAAAAAAAACAGGCTTACCAACTTTACATGACCATAATCCTGAGGAACTGACAGCATGAGCTCTTCATTCCAAACTGGATTCAAGTTGCTATTTACTATAGTCGTTTGAACAGTCTAACCATATCAACAAAAATGTGCGCATCAGTTAAAAAATAAAATAGAAATATCAGGATCTGAACCAAGTAGCAACCTTCTTTAATTGAATAATGGTTCAAACTAAAACCTATATACAATGAGAATACATGTGCAGGTCGCCGGAATGGCAGTTCTTACGTGTGGCACCACATTGAAATGATGATAATAGGAACTGACCTGATGTCCAAGATGCAGAACTACATAAGGATCACTTGACATCATATCTCTGATGGCTAAATTTAGGCCTTTTACCACTTTGACTTTCAATAAGCCAATGAACTCTACCATGCCTACCTGTTACAACTTTCATTGTTAATCGGACCAAAACCATTCACGATAAAACCACATGGAAACAACTCTCATATCATGCTATTTATGTTGTTACTGCTGCTACTCTACCACTAACTAGTCTAGCATCCATCGTTTCCAGCAATATGATCTTTTGATCTTTTACTTCTATCCTTCAGTGTAAAGAAACAGAAGAGAGATATGGTATGAAACAAAAACTTACCGTTTCTTTCTGTGATGAACTTATATTTCGAAAGCTATCTATAATGTTTTGAGAAAAACTTGATTGGAGAGGCGCAGAAGGCTTTCCTGATGAAATCCGCAAGCCAGGTTTCAAAAATTCTTGAAGTTCATACTTAGACCTACATGGAAAATTGAAGGTATATTAATAACCACCCCATTACTCAAGATCTGACCAACAAATGTAATCTAGTCTGTGTTATCACCGATGCCGATGCATAACCCAAAATTGCAGCATCTATTGGACAAAAAAAAACATTTCTATGATAATACGCTGTTACATAAATTTTAAGGGAAATTATGTTGGAAGGTGTGACAAAAGCATTGCCTAACAACTTTTACAATATTCCAGAAAAATCACCCATATGCACAAGTAAAGAATGCTTAGACTTGTAACCTGATAAACTTCGCACGTGTCTCATGACTGGAATCTGGTCCTGGCTTAGAAACTCCATCGGGTATAAAAGCCTCATAAATTGAATTAGCAGATGAATTTCCTCCAACTTCAGTCATGGCATCAACTTCATCATCAGACCACTCATCCAATGTCACAGATAAAACCTGGATGTGAAAGACAATAACGAATGGAACTCAAGTTCGCAAAAAGTGTGTTACTGCCATTAATCACTTGGGCAGAGCAACACCATGGGAATCCATTAAATTTGCTAACAAGAATCAAAGGCTTAAAAAGAACAGTGTAAGAGGAGCCATAATCATGGAGTTAACCTATATAGAAAAGTTTAGATGCATCCATTGGATTGGACAAACAAGATACTGAGGAAAACTTAACAAAGCATGAACAATGTGTATTCGATAAGAAAAGTAAAATCAAATAATGCATATTGTTGACGGACGATTTTCGTCTCAGGGGCAATATCGGGATAGTGTTCCCGAGACAATCCTCCTTCAACTGTGAATTTGTTTGGTTATGGGACGACCAAAAACAAATTTGGCGAAAAACAAGAAACACACAAGAAATCAAAAGAAAACGATTTAACGTGGTTCGGTGGAGCTTGTCCAGCCTACGTCCACGGTCACAAAGCGGGGCGGGGGGTTCTTTTATTACTAAACCGAGCTCGGCCGACCTGTTTTGGTGAAGGTCTAAAGAAACCGAGCAGGTTGTGTGATTTCTTACAAGTAGTTCTCAAATGGAAAATCTCGTAACCCTTACAAATGTGATCAAACTTCCCTTATATACTACTCAATACATGGCACTGTTCCCGTATCTTTGTGACGTCAGCCTCGCAGATTTTCGGATTTGCAGATTTGCAGCGATTTGACAGGTTCTCTTCCCCATTCTGTCGTCGCCGAAAGTAAAACCTACCCTACGAATCCCTGTCACATCACGCCGTAAAAGTGCAATGTCTGACCTTTTTCATTAATGATGCCAGTCTGTTGAAATTTCGAATGTGAGAGTTTTTTGGAGGGAAAATCTAGCTGTTCCCATCACGCGTCGGTTTTCGAGAGGTCGGTCAGACAACGAACTGATCCGCCCCCGCCATTTCCGACCTGATTCACAATATTCGAGCTATCGATCCTGGGAGTGAGTAGAAATGAACCGAGCTACCGGGCTATTGTGGTCGGTCTCGACTCACTTGTTGCCGGTCTTGAAGAACTGAATCACGCTGTGTCCTCGGGATGAGTGGAACTTCCCTTTCTGCCCTTACCGAACTGTATAAAAGACTTAGCAGCAGAAATCCCACCAACACATATCAATGGATTTTTTCTTCTTGATCCAAGGAAGTTATATACTTTTCCTTCTACCCAGTTTAAGAATTAAATTTGTCAGTTGGATAATGTTTAAACGTGTACATTTCACAATACATAACTCAAAAAATAATTTTAATAAAAAAGTTTGGTTGCTTCTCCTAGTATGAGATATTAGTGTGAGGAATTACACGTACATCATTATATGTGCTGCTATCTGTATATAATTCAATCATCATGCCTCCCTACCAACAAAGGCAATCCCTAGTTAAGGCAACTAAATAAGAGGCACCCAAGAGTTACCTTTGAGACATGTGTACCGAGGCTTCTGTGCACGCCACAACATTTTAAGCATATGAACACTCCAATATTTGCTGACCTGAAACCGCAGTGATAAAGTGAATCATCAATACTTTAGAAAGAAGCATCAAAGCAAATAACAAAATTTATGGATGCTTATGTTTCTTCTTCATTTATGCGGCGTTTCTTGGCTCGTGCAGGAGAATCATTTAAAATATCTTTCTTCATAGATAATTATGGTTATAGTAATAATTATACCATCAAGACTGACGATGATGATGAGGAGGAGGCTGATTGTAGCAGCAAACAAGTAGCAATAACAATACCAAGTGATGCAACTCTAGTACGTAGGGTGTAAACAAGAGTAAAAAAAAAAAGGAATAAAAGTTCACTGCCATAAGACAAAGATTAATACCCATCAATTTGCAATAATTTTTTTTACTGAAAGTTGAAATTCTGCATTTCAATTACATGTTGTCAAAAACATACCCGAGAGGCTAAGACCCTAAAAGCACTAGACCTAAAGATTCAAACCCTAGACCTCTTGTACCAATCTAAGAGGTTTTACGTTAAACTAAGTAGTACCCCAAAGGGAAAAGAAACCATTTGACATCAAAGGCCAGTGGTAAAACCAAAACCAAATTAGGAATCTATTATTATCCCTTCTCATGCCATAATCGTTGGTTAGTTTATATCTAACGAAAATTTCTAAAACCTATGTATCCTTCCTGAACAATCCAAAAACTAATAAATCCTAGAATATCTCAAGTCAATTATTCTGACAATTTTTAATTATATCAGTATGGAAATTATGCCATCAAGGCATCAGTGATCAAATTTCTATTCAAAAGCACAGAAATTATATCCACACATAATAATCAAAGTGGTAAAACTTACGCCCATTTAGGATCTGGAGCACCACAATCACACACGTGAGATTATCCTTTTGAAGCATAATCCTTTAACCTTCTTTTTTACCTGAGGATAGTGCGGCATATCACAAGCATATAGTTTACGTAAAATGACATATAAAAAGCAGCCGAATGAAAAGACGCTGGCCTAGAAAAAAGTTGGGGAGGAAGGAGAGTGTAGAGGTTTTTCATCATAACGTATGCCTATGCTGCATATATTTATAGATTGAACATTTCTGAAGTAGCCAGTGATGAAATTATTATCGTTATTTCATATAAGTACCATATCGTTGGCTATAGTACCAGGTCAGTAAATAGAACCAAAGGAGGAAATTGAATGAAATTTTTGATCGACTCACAAACATACCTGAGGTAGGTTTGCTAAGTTCCAATGAACGGTTATTATTGTTGTGTATATTCATTGCTCTACTTTCAATTCAAAATCATCGAAAGGGGACTATATTCACCAAGAAGTCTGCAAAAATCATCCACCGAGAAAAAGAAAAACTACTCAATTCAGCAAAAGTGATGCCAAGGAATAAACAATTTACCCTTGATGTAAACTCTAATCAACTTTTTTGGAAAGTTGAATCATTTTCAACAAAACCATACTGCAGCCAAAACATCAATGACAGATTCGAATGTACAAAAAAACATCAATAAGATTGAAAGGTCTGGCTCAACTAGTCAGATATTACCTACTTTGATAGCCCAAGGATTGGCCTAGCAACTTAGCCCCTGGCCCTAACGGTTTTGTTTTTGGCATGGGCTCACACCCACCCAAAATGCCTCTTACTAGGGGTTCCCTTGCTTATTATCACATGCTCAAGATCTCTCTCAAGCAATGTGGGATACTACAAAGATTAATGATAATGAAATTTACAAAGCATTCCACGTGAATACAGTTTACAAATACAATATGCATCAGCAAAAATGAAGAAAGACACAACGGAAACATGCCAATGCAACATGGAAAAACTGCAAGTGGGTGCATGAGAATTGAAATTATCAATGTAACAACATCAAAACTGCATCTGATTTCGTTTAGCTCAGAACAAAACATACCCAAAAAAAAGGGGAGAAAAAAACTTTTTGTTCGGTTGCCAAGAAAATAAAGGATGATTTGTATCTCTTCCCCAAATGAAAAGCAGAAAAAATAATTACACCGACCCAGATAAGCACAATCCCAAATCACCTCAAAAGATTAACAAAACTAAGCATTATAAGTTAACAGCATATCAACCTCAAATCATCATCACATAAACAAAAATGATTTTTCCCATCAATATTATTACACATCAGGATTTAGAGACCGTTTAAAGAGCCATTAATAACAAAAATTCATTAACAGCTAACAAATAATCATTGCAAACATTTAAAACACTTTATGAAAAACAAAAGATAAAAGTGAAAATGAAAATGAAAGAAACAGAGATCTGAAAAAAAAAAAAAAAAAAAACGGGGATCGAGAATTCACCTGAGAATTGGAAATGTGAATGGTTCTTAACTGTGGAGCGAAAAATCAGAGAAAAAAAAAGCTTTTAATTTGTTAATGAAAAACAAAGCTTGCCTTTTTTCATTTCTCTTTTTTGATTCTTTAATCTATATTAGTTTTTTCTATTATATAATATTTTCGTATATGTCAGACGTAGGAATGATTCAAATAAATTCGTTGGAATTTTCACTGTCACCCCATATTGTAAAGCTTATTGTATAAAAATAAACTCAGTAATTACTAATTTTTAGAATTATTAGTATAAATAAAATGAAAAAACAGATTGTAACCGCCAAACTGAAGTTAGAAATACGTCATACAATTTCAAATGAACTTGGTCGTTAAGATTCCCTCCAGATGACATGTATTGTTTTGCAGCTGTTGTAGTAGATTGTAATATTTTATAATCCGACATTGGAATTGTAAAACACGTTAAGTTTATAAAACATTTGTTGACAGAAGAAAGTCACCCTAGAGCAAAATCGCCATAAAGCAAAGGAACGAAGGGGAAAAGACAAAGACAAGAAGGGCGACGAGGGGAAGAGCGATCAGAGCAGTCATGGACGACGAGGGGAAGAGCGATCAGAGCAATCACCAAATGACACATCGATTAGGACGATAGAGGGCTCAGGACGACCGTAACAGCAATTAGAACGACATAGGACTTAGACCGACCGAACACATGATCCCACGATTACAGCAGTTAGGCAGTTTCCCTCCACGATCAAGCAGTTATGGCGCACAATTCAACGCTTGGAGGCACGACCAGGCAGTCACAGGGAAGTTAAGGACTGAAACCGTCCAAGCAGTTTACAAATTCCATTATAAAAGACTCACTCATGCGAAGAGGAAACCCCGATCAAATGAAGACTCAAACGAGCATCTTATTTTTTATTTCGTAGTTTTATAATCTTTAGGACTGTAATTTGTGTGCTTGCGCCCCTTGGAGGCTTATTCACTTAATCAAACACCCCTTGCTGGGACTTTTGTCTCAGGAGGTTTGAACCTTACACGCTTCTCTTTCATTGCGCGTAGAAAATTGCGCAAACAGTTTTTTGGCGACCACAGTGGGAGACTTGGTGTAAGAAGTGGAGATGCCTCCGAAAAGAAACACTCAAACTGGCTCAGGTACGGAGGAAGGAGGACTGGAGCAAACCAACCAGCCCCACGTTCCAGCCGTAGTGGGTCACTTCGAGGGTCTGGCGGACGCTAGTCGATATGAATCTATGCGAGAGCTCAGCTCTAATGCGGTTCGTGCATTGTTCGGTGAATTTACACAGGATGTTGTCGAGCAGGTTAGGCTTCAAAATGCTCATATCATAGATAAGTTTACTTCGACTAGTAACTCACATTATGAAAATATGGCCAAACACTTAAGCTCATTAAACGAATTGATGGCCAAATGTGTAAACGGGGGACAACCCTGCCGTGGACTACACCTCCCCCTGCACCAAGCAGTCAGGAGGCTGGTCCGAGCAATATTCCCCCACAAGGGATCACTGTCCCTACGACTTCCAGGGGAGGAATAAGTCATGGGGACAATGGCCCATATCTAGGGCCGAACCTACACCAAGGGCCAAATATGGTACAACATGAAGTGGTGTTGCCCCAAGGTCCCCAGGTTTCTCAGGGACAGAATCACGACTATGTCCCACTTGTGAGAGGACCACAACCACCACCCATAGCAATGCCATTCAATGGCAATGACATGTTGAGAGAACATATGATCGAAATTCTTCAAAATCAATTCGGTCTGGGAGTACGGCCAATTCGGCCGAGGTATCGGAAGCCATATCCAGATTGGATCGATGTGGCATATCTGTGGCTTAGGAATTACAAAGTACCAGATTTTTCTCTGTTTACAGGATTTGGGGAAGTTTCCACTATGGAACACATAGGGTAATTTACCCTTCAGTGTGGGGAAACAACTGATTTTCATAAGTTGAGGTTATTCCACGGCTCACTGTCAGGAGTAGCCTTCTCCTGGTATATCAGCTTGCCGGCCAACTCAGTAGAAAATTGGCAACAAATGGAACAGTTGTTCCAACGCTCAATTCTACAAGGCCGAATCTGAAGTGGCCTTAGCCGATTTGGAAAACTTGATACAGTTGCCAGGAGAATAGGTCGAGACGTTCTTACAAAGGTTTAAGGTAGCTCGAGGCCGATGTTACGTGCCTTTGTCAGAAAAGAATTTGTTCAGATCGCGCCCAAAACTGCCTTTCCTAATTTTTCGATATGAAAAAGAAATTTCAAGATCGTGAATTTTGGGACCTCTCCCAACTCACCACTAGTGTGGTGCGTTATGAACGGTTATTAAGAGATGAGGAACAATGAAAAATTCCAGCAAATGAACGTATTACATGAACATCGATTATGAGTAGGCGAAATGGACGTCGAATCGGCCGACTTATGTTTGGCCTAATTGGTTAAAGGAAGCTGTACGTTTGTAAGGCGTGAGCCGAACCCCAAGCCAAAGAAAAGAACGATAAAAAGAGTAGAAACTTCTCTTTTGATATCACAAAAATCGATGCCATATTCGATCATTTATATAAAGACAATCAGATTAGTTTGAGCGATCGCCATACGTTGCCAAACGCCGAGCAAATCGGTGGTAAAAATATTATAAGTGGCATAATGCGTGGTCCCATTCAACTAATAATTGTCTTGTTTTCGGAATGTTTTGCAGGATGCCATAGAATCTGGACGAATAACGTTCGAAAAAAATATGGCAGTGGATAACAACTATTTTCCAAAGCCAGTGGAATTAAACATGATCAACCCGGACCTTACCAAAATGACTTTGCCAAAGTTCAAGTTAGTCCTAGATGAAGGACATGATTGTCATCATCCAAGCGCTCTGGAAAGGATTAAAGCACCCCAAGAACGAAAGGATCAGCAAAACCTTTGTATACGGTGTAAGAACAATATAGAATGGATGAGAGAGTTGGAGGATACCTGCGAAAGCCCTGTAAAGAAAGAGCCAGTAGCATGACAGCCACAGACCTTCGCACCAAGGTTCTACGGCGAGAATTCAAACTTCGTCCAAAATATGATAACGTTTAGGCCGAAAATGTTGGACAGTTATGACCCATAGCATCACTATTTGTACAGATTATGGTGTTGTTGTACAAATTAACTATGTGACAAAGGAAATTGATCTTCTATCATTTGTAATTAGATTACCAAGATGTATAAATGATAGAAGGTCCATATGATTAGTTCCGGATTGAGATGATATGAGACAGTATCAATCCATAAAGGTTTAATCATTAAATATCCATAGTCGTAGTATTATAGAGATTGGACATCGATAATGCGGAATCGACTAGTATTACACTTGTGCGTGTTGTGGGAGCATAACGGCATAATTAATATGTATTTAAGTATTGTATACTTATGCAAGTGTGATAGGAGGTTGTGTTTACCGATGGTACGGAAACAGCTTCACTCTGGATAGACCCCTCGGAATTCCATTGGTAGTATGACTATGTGTCTATGGAAGTCCGAATCAGGGTAGGTGTATTTTGTCTTAACCTGAGACTTGCATCGCTAATACTTGCGACAATCAATATACTTTGGTTTTGGTCATCCAGGGCTTTAACAGGTTCTGTGTACGCCTCTTCTGGGTATATTGAGAATCGTAGTGTACTGGGTGTGATGTCGAGATGGAAGTATCACTCCAGTCATAGTGGAGATGATGATCACGTAGGATACGAAACTGGTGCTCTTATGTACTGCAGTCATCGGGATAATATGACTAGGTCATGATTATCCGATTATAGAGACTAGTTACCAGAGATCCGATATGTGGTTCGTACAGGGCGGACACATTTCCAGCCCCAGGCCTTGCACGTGACATCCGATAATGTATCGAAATACGTAATACTACGTATACTACGCCTGATATAGATCACATATTCCAGTAAGAATATTTCTGGAGAATTGGGTAGGCACAGTGCTTTGCTAGAAGCCAACCATGTCTTGTAAATCGGTAAAAATGTAGTACTAGGTACATACGTGTTCGGATAGTCCGACGACCGGATTTACTGCCAACATATCCGAGGATCTCATGGGTCGCTTCCTGAAGATTCACCGATGACGTATGACTCACACTTTATTAATCTGGGATTAATTAAATGAGAGAGAAAATTAATCTGGGATTAATTACAGAGACATTTTATCTGGGATAAAATATTAATTAAAGAGAGAGAACGATTAATTTGGAATTAATCGATAAAATAATATATTCGATATATTATACGAAATTAGATTTCGACGCGGAATTGAAATTAGATTTTAATTCGGGCAAACGAGTTAATTTAGAATTAATTCGTTAGCGACGTGAATAATAATTTTGCTAGGCATAATTATTTAATTACGTCGCAACGAAAAAATTGTTAATTTGGAATTAGCGAACCCGAGCCCGGGAGTGTTTGCGGGTGCACTCGCATTTCGAATTAAAGTGCGGCCCACAAGTCACATCAAGCGTCAAACCACTAGTCACATCAAGCGTCAAATCACTTGTCACTTTGAGTGATGTGATGTCTAGTCACTTTTGATGTGAATAGTGATGAAAGTTGATGGTGGTGGTTGTAGGCTTAAATGCCTTTGACTTTTTGAAAGTGTAAAATGTGTATTAGATACACAATTCTAAAACAACCAAAAAAACTTAACACATTTCTTCCCTCTTTCCTCTTCACTCTCACGGCCTTGGGCCATTTCTTCTTCTAATTTTTCTGCCAAAGCCGAGAATGAAGAAGAAGCATAAGGGAATTTTGCGGTAAAATTTCCGAGGTGCTAGCACGCTTTAGGAGTCTTGCGAAGGTGATAGGGAAACCGACTTGTGAGCATGGAATCACCATTCGAAAGCTTGGAGCTTGGACCGAAAATAGAGCAGAAAAATCAGCCCAAAGCCGAGACTTCAAGGAAGGAAAAGCTTGAAGATTTTGATGTTCCTCGCGTCACAAAAGCCGATCGTTGTAAGTATGATTCCGCCATGCTTTTACGAGTATTCACATATATGTTTCATTGCTTGAATTGATCCTTGGGACTTAATAGAAACCCAACAATGGTATCTTGAGCCATTTTGTGCATGAAACTTGATTAGGGTAAAATTTGGGCAAAATTGATTTGAGCATGTTTGAGTGAAATTGATTGTTTGAGTATGCTTAAATTATGATAACATGGTGTTATGCATTGTCAATTTGATAAAAATTGAATTGGATAATTTTTCCCCAAATCCATTGGCTTGGCCGAATGGTTGAGTGCCCTAAATAGTCATGGTGATTTGTGTTTTTGATCATTGGATGAGTTGGAAAACATTGGGTAATGTTGATTATGGATTTAATTGGATTGAAACCGAATCGGACATAAAAACCCCTAAAATGCCGAGACTCACGCATGTAAAATGAGTTGATTTTTTGATTCAATTGTGTTGGACATAAGTTGATGATAATGAGCATAATTAATTGAGTGAATTAGTATTTTGGAAATGTTAATTTGGCTAATTAATTATGGCATACACTTTAGATTAATTAATTGTGAAATTTGGAATTTTGTAAGTTAATTAATTGGGCTTAAATTTGGAATTGGGCTCTTAAAGTTGTAATTGGGCTTAATGGGCTTGGTTGGGCCAAGTTTGGTTTAGGCTAATTGGATGGATCCAATTGGGCCCAAAACCATATCAATAAAGTCCAATTATGACTTAATGGACCTTTAATATTAATTGGGCCTAATGGGCCTAAATTGGTTTCTTGGCAAATAAGGGTGATTCCTTAAATGGGCTTTGATATTTGGGTTTGACCCACATTGACCAAAAGTCCATGCCTTAAGAAATTAATTAAAAGCCCATTAGACTTTAATTAAATTAACATTGGATGTTAATCGGGCTTTGAGACCCGTAACGATTAGATTTAGAATCTAAGTCGTAAAGGTACATTAAAAGTGTAATTATTTAATTTGGAATTAAATAAATGAATTAGTATTAAATGCAAATTAAATTGGATTTAATGTTGTAGTTTAATATAATTCAAGAATTCGTACTTTGAGTACTTATTCGCAAAACGAGTTTGACTCGCGCAAAATCAAATTAATATTTAATTGTTGTTTTAATTAAACAGTTGGACTGTATTCAAACTATTTCAATTAATAGTTGATTTTATAATTGGATTTTAGTAATCAATATAATTGAATTTAACCATTAAATTATAGTTGATTATATAGTTGGACTATAGTAATCATTATAATAAATAGTACCTAAAAATCGTTGATTAAATAATTGGACTATTAGAATCAAGATAATTAAAAAATTAGTGTTTAAAACATAATCCTGGGTGAAAATGTATTTAAACGACTTTAATTTTCAAATGGGAATAAAGCTTCAGGATAGTCCTGAAAATCGAGAAGTTACTTTATTTGATATAGTGACATCTCGAGCCTAAACCTGAAGTTAAGCAAATAGTAGAACATGATATTTGGAATATTCATGTGATGATAACTTAAGTGCTTAATCCAATAAGCTTGCCAAATAGACTCCTTAATTTCTTATTCAGAACTAAGGATTAGATCCTTATAATATGATATTGAAATTGAAAGATCTTCATAGATCTATTCTTAGATCTTAGAAGAACTAATTGCAATAGTAAACTCTTGGAGAGTTAATGGCTATTCTCAAGAAGACAAAGCTAGAGTTTGCAATAGGCAAGAAGCGTAAGGCGCATCTTAATTCGACATCCCAGAAGGCCAAGGCTTGGCCAAAGGATTCTGGAGTGTGGAAAAGGGCAAAGGAAAAGTCATTATAATCTTCTGGGAAGACAAATGACATATCCCAAAATGTCTGCCTAAACTGTGGCAAACGGGGTCACTGAAGCGTGACTGCCGTATGGACGAGGCAGACATAAAGGAATTGAAGAACGGGCAAGGCTCCGACTTCAAATATATTTTCATAAACATGTTCACTACTAGTATTAAAATTGGATTTTAGATACTGGATGTGGTACATAAATATGTACTGGTGTGCAGAATCTGCTGATAAGCAGGATACTGAATTCAGTTGAGATTTATCTACGAATTGAAAACGGGACATGAGTCGCTGTTTTAACCGTAGATACCTAAGTTTAGGAACTACCCTTCGGGTGTGTACTTAAATTAGGAAACTATTACAATGTAACTAGTTTGACTAGAAATGTTATCTCTATATCGGAGTATAATCCGTTGCGGATATACCTTTATATTCTAGAACACTAAAGTGTTTTATTATATAAAGATGAT
>SKCR01016307.1:0-50807 GCA_019454045.1 Zanthoxylum bungeanum | reverse complement strand
ATCCTACGTGATCATCATCTCCAGTATGACTAGAGTGATACTTCTGTCTTGACATCACACCCAATACACTACGATTCTCAATATACCCAGAAGAGGCGTACACAGAACTTGTTAAAGCCCTGGACGACCAAAACCAAAGTATATTGATTGTCGCAAGTATTAGCGGTGCTGGTCTTAGGTTAAGACCAAATACACCTACCCTGATTCGGACTTCAATAGACACATAGTCATACTACCAATGGAATTCTGAGGGGTCTATCCAGAGCGAAGCTGTTTCCGTACCATCGGTAAACACAACCTCCTATTACACTTGCATGAGTATCCAATACCCAAATATATGAGAACTATGCCGTTATGCTCCCACAACGCGCACAAGTGTAATACTAGTCTATTCCGCATTATCGATGTCCAATCTCGATAATATTACGACTAGGGATATTTAATGATTAAACCTTCGTGGATTGATATGTCTCATATCATCTCAATCCGGAACTAATCATAAAGACCTTTTATCATTTATATATCTTGATAATCTAATTACAAATGATAAAAGAGCAATTTCCTTTGTCACATAGTTAATTTGTACAACAACACCATGATCTGTACAAATAGTGATGCTATGGTCATAATTGTCCAACAACTTTGTAATTTTATATTAAAATATTTAATATATAATGTTTATATCAATTATTATTAGGTAATCATTTAGTATAAGATTTGATTTTTAAATTAAATTTGATTTAATTCAAAATCAAATATGTAATTTATATCATGATATAAGTTACATTTTAAATCATTTAGTATAAGATTTGATTTTTAAATTAAATTTGATTTAATTCAAAATTAAATACGTAATTTATATCATGATATAAGTTACATTTTAAATTTTAATTAAATGATATTTGAGATTATATTTAATTTTTGAAATTAATAATTTTATTGTGACAAAAGGCCATTGGCGGAATATTAATATTTATATTCGGGTTATGGTTAATTTTGTACATGCAAAATTTTAACTTAAACCTTAGATATAAATATAAAGTGTTTCTCTTGTAAACACTAACCCTAACCACTTTCACAATTTCAATGAGATTGAAAAGAGAGAAGTAAAAGAAAATTGAGGAAAAAAATTCTCAAGAAATAATTTTTCCCAAGTGAGTTAATTCGAGCACACTCTCACGGATTTTGGTGGCAAGTTATTGTTGGAAATGGTGATCGAGCACCATTCACTTTTTGTATGAATATTTATTATTTATGCAATATAATATTTTCTTTATCATGATTATTTAATTATTTGTATGGTAATTCTTACTTTTATTTATATATTGTAAATCTAATTGTTAGATTACTCTAAGAGTTAGAGATTTCGAGTTTCACTCGGAACCTTATATGAAATTAGTAAAGACCCGAGAGTTAAAACATATGGTGATATAGTTGCAAGAGTTGCAAATGGTGTTCAGAAATATCACTCATTCTCTCGAATATAAATTATTCCTAGTCTAGATATATTGACATGGGTCGGTTATTATATTGGTAAGACTAGTGCATTGTCTATATACGTAATGGACATATGGTTTGTCTCAACGGACTAAGAGCTTAGCAGAAGTTCATGTAGAGATGCAGATATTCATTAGTGGAATGAATATCGAACAAACTCATAACAGATGACTAATAGATTTTCAATAAAACTGTCAATAATTGTCTTTTCGAGTTGAGTGGTTATTGTGGTCCTTTGACTTGAGACACCACGGTGGTCTTGTGAGTGATCCTCTGTGCCTGATACCATGCATGTCAGAGACCTTTTATGGTCTGACCTCTGGATGACTTTTAGGTATGGACCGATGCTCACGAAGATCGGTGTGTGTTAATATGAGGATTCGTCAGTCCATATGGTTGGATTTTGTTTCCAGAAATTTTCAGAGTATATTCCGGAAATCTTTTGGCCGAAAGTTCGTTGAAGAAATTATTTCTTTAACATTATAAATAATATTGAAAAATAGTTTTGCATATATTATTTATTAATGGAATATAATTATGAAAATTTATTTTATATTGAGTAGATAAGGTTTTGACAGTAAGACTATAACCTTACTCAATTGGAGACGATAATGACGAAGGGATTATACATTAACGTTTTAACCTCGACTTATATGGTTCGACGTGTCGTGTTGTTTTTAGTCATGATTTGTAGGTGGGCGGACCTTCATGAATATATGTACGAATATATGAGATATATAAGTATATATATAAGTAACAACCGAACGTGAGCTAGAGAGTTCCATTATATTAAGTTTACTCGTTGAGCACTAGGGCGACTTTTTGTCAAATGTTGACAAATTATTTTTTGGGTTTTAAGGATTAAATTGTTTGATCCGATAATTCATGAGATGAATTGAATTAATTAATTTTATATCAAGAATTGATATAAGTGTATTGTATAATAGATGTAAATTTGATTTACATTAAATTAGTAATTAATTAGTAAATTAATTTAATTGTTAAATTAATGTACAAAATTAATTACTTGGTTTATACAAATAAATATTTTAATTAATTAAAATAACTTTAGTTAATGCAATTGAATATTTTTGTTAAACTAACAAAATCATTTGATTGTGACTAAGTTGACTAAGTTGGTGAGATTAATTTTTAACTTTGGTTAAGTTAATCTTTTTGAATATGTGGTGTAGTTCCCTTAAACCATGGTTTAATAAAGGGTTTGATTTTGTTTTTCTTTGATTTTAATTAACAAAAACAAAAGAATTAAAAAGAAGCAAAAAATCTCTCTCTCTCCCACTCACTGCCGAACCAAAACAAAAACAAAAAAGAGGCAAAATTGGTTTTGGTTGTTCTTCTTTACTGCTCTCCTCTGCCGAACAAGAAAAGGGGGAGAATTACTGTTCGATCGATGATGAGTTTTACTGTTCTACCAATATACTTGTGGGGCCATGCTCTAGACATTGCCGCTCATCTTCTGAACAAAGTTCCATCGAAAACCGTTCTGACTACTCCGTATGAGTTATGGACTGGAAGAAAACCAAGTCTTAAGTATGTTAAGGTTTGGGGTTGTCCTGCCTATGTAAGAGTTGCACAGTGGGATAAACTTGCACCTAAAGGATACAAGTATCGATTCATTGGATATCCTAAAAATTCCATGGGATATCAGTTCTATGATCCCGAGAACCGAAATGTATTCGTTGCTCGAAATGCTACTTTCTTAGAAACACAATTTGTGTTAGAAAGTGCAGATCATATAATGATTGATCTTGATGAATTCAATCAAAATAAAATTGAATCGACGATAGAACCAGAAGTTCAGGAAGATGAGATACCTTTGACACAACCACCTCGTAAGTCACAAAGGATATCGAGACCCCCTGTCAGGTGCAGGACGACATCTGATGATGCCATCAAAGTTTTCTTAATTGAAGAAAATGATCCTTTGACCTACAGAGAGGCGATGTTAGACATCGATGCGGAGAAATGGCTGGAAGCTATGAAATCCTAGATTGCCTCAATGCATGATAATCAAGTCTGGGACTTGATTCCGCTTCCCGACGGAATTATTCCTATCAGTTGTAAATGGATTTACAAGAGGAAGCGGGGGCCCGATGGAAAGGTTGAAACTTTTAAGGCCCGACTAGTAGCAAAAGGATATACTCAGAAATCTGGTATTGGTTATTAGGAAACCTTTTCTCCTGTAGCCATGCTTAAGTCAATCATGATTTTATTAGCTATTGCCGCACATTATGATTATGAAATTTGGCAGATAGATGTGAAAACGGCTTTTCTGAATGGAAATCTTGAGAAAAATATCCATATGGAACAACCGAGGGATTCATATTCGTCAAAGATCCTAATCTGGTATGTAAGCTTAAAAAGTCTATTTATGGACTTAAACAAGCTTCCCGTAGTTGGAATCTTCATTTTGACGATGTGATCAGATCGTCTGGTTTCATTAAAAATGAAGATGAATCATATGTCCATAAAAAGGTAAATGGGAGCATGGTAGTCTTCTTAGTGATTTTATGTTGATGATATATTTATTATCGGAAACGATATAGGTATGTTATAATCTGTCAAAGCCTATCTAAGTAAGAATTTCTCTATGAAGGATTTGGGAGAGACCTCTTATATACTAGGTATAAAGCTTTATAGAGATAGAGCAAGAAGGATGATAGGACTCTCTCAGTCCAAGTACATTGATTTGATCTTAGAAAGGTACAACTTTATTGATTGTAAGACAGTCAATGTGCCTTTCAAACATGGTATTCATCTGTCTAAGAAAATATGTCCTAAGACATATGATGAAAGGGTTAAAATGCTTAGCCAACCTTATGCTTCTGCTGTTGGTAGCATAATGTATGCCATGTTATGTACTAGACCTGATATCAGCATGGCTGTAAGTGTTACAAGTCGTTATTAGTCTGATCCGGGTCAGGACCATTGGATGGCTGTGAAACATATCCTGAAATACCTTAAGGGTACAAAGGATAAGTTTCTCATTTATGGAGAAAATGACTTACAATTGAGAGGTTACACGGATTCAGATTTTCAATCTGATCCAGATGATAGAAAGTCTACATCTGGGTTTTTGTTTTCTCTTGGAAGAGCACTAAGGAGGGTTCGACTGTTGATTCCACCACCGAGGCAGAATACATTGCTGCTTCAGAAGCCGCAAAGGAAACTGTCTGGATCAAAAAGTTTGTGGCGAAGCTTGGAGTAGTCCCATCTATAGTAGATCCTATTCCATTATTATGTGACAACAATGGTGCGATAGCTCAAGCCAAGGAACCTCGCGCTCATCAGAAATCTAAGCATGTGAAACGAAAGTATCACATAATTAGAGAAATTTTGGCTAGAGGTGACATTATAGTTTGTAAAGTACGAACTGAAGAAAATGTAGTGGACCCACTGACTAAAGCCTTAACTCCCAAGTTGTTAGAGAAACACGTGGAGTCTATGGGTATTAGATACCATCGTGAATGACACTAGATCAAGTGAGAATGTTGGAAATGGTGATCGAGCACCATTCACTTTTTGTATGAATATTTATTATTTATGCAATGTAATATTTTCTTTATCATGATTATTTATTTATTTGTAAGGTAATTCTTACTTTTATTTATATATTGTAAATCTAATTGTTAGATTACTCTAAGAGTTAGAGATTTCGAGTTTCACTCGGAACCTTATATTAAATTAGTAAAGACCCGAGAGTTAAAACATATGGTGAAATAGTTGCAAGAGTTGCAAATGGTGTTGAGAAATATCACCCATTCTCTCGAATATAAATTATTCCTGGTCTAGATATATTGACATGGGTCGGTCATTATATTGGTAAGACTAGTGCATTGTCTATATATGTAATGGACATATGGTTTGTCTCAACAGACTATGAGCTTAGCGAAAGTTCGTATAAAGATGCAGATATTCATTAGCGAAAGTTCGTATAAAGATGCAGACACCACGGTGGTCTTGTGAGTGATCCTCTGTGCCTGATACCATGAATGTCAGAGACCTTTGATGGTCTGACCTCTTGATGACTGTTAAGTATGGACCGATGCTCACGAAGTTCGGTGTGTGTTAATATGAGGATTCGTCAGTCCATATGGTTGGATTTTGTTTCCAGAAATTTTCAGAGTATATTCCGAAAATCTTTTGGCCGAAAGTTCGTAGAAGAAATTATTTCTTTAACATTATAAATAATATTGAAAAAGAGTTTTGCATATATTATTTATTAATGGAATATAATTATGAAAATTTATTTTATATTGAGTAGATAAGGTTTTTACAGTAAAACTATAACCTTACTCAATTGGAGACGATAATGACGAAGAGATTATCCATTAACGTTTTAACCTCGACTTGTATGGTTTGACATGTCGTGTTGTTTTTAGTCATGATTTGTAGGTGGGCGGACCTTCATGAATATCTGTACGAATATATGAGATATATAAGTATATATATAAGTAACAACCGAACGTGAGCTAGAGAGTTCCATTATATTAAGTTTACTCGTTGAGCACTAGGGCGACTTTTCGTCAAATGTTGACAAATTATTTTTTGGGTTTTAAGGATTAAATTGTTTGATCCGATAATTCATGAGATGAATTGAATTAATTAATTTTATATCAAGAATTGATATAAGTTTATTGTATAATAGATGTAAATTTGATTTACATTAAATTAGTAATGAATTAGTAAATTAATTTAATTGTTAAATTAATGTACAAAATTAATTACTTGGTTTATACAAATAAATGTCTTAATTAATTAAAGTAACTTTAGTTAATGCAATTGAATATTTTTTTTAAAGTAACTAAATCATTTGATTGTGACTAAATTGACTAAGTTGGTGAGATTAATTTTTAACTTTGGTTAAGTTAATCTTTTTGAATATGCGGTGTAGGGAAAAGATTCTTTTAAACCATGGTTTAATAAAGGGTTTGATTTTGTTTTTCTTTGATTTTAATTAACAAAAACAAAAGAATTAAAAAGAAGCAAAAAAAAATCTCTCTCTCCCACTCACTGCCGAACCAAAACAAAAACAAAAAGGAGGCAAAATTGGTTTTGGTTGTTCTTCTTTGCTGCTCTCCTCTGCCGAACAAGAAAAGGGAGAGAATTATTTTTTTGTTTTTCCAAAATCAAGCCAAAAATCTCACCAAAAATTACCCAAACAAATAATCAAGTCCATAGAATTAATCCCAAAGGGTTGAGGGTTAATTTGTGTTCTTGAAGCTTGGATTTTTCCTAGGGTTTAAGAGTTAAATTTTGGGGAAAATCTTGTTGTCATTCTTGATTGATCAAACCACATTTTGATCATCGATATTTGCTCTTGGAGAAGCTTAATTTGGTGGAGGAAGAAGGAATTTCAAAGAATCAAGAGCTTGGAGGATTTTGGGACTTTGGATACAAACCTTCAACAATTGGCAAGGCTTGAAAGCAATAGTTGGTAAATTTAATTTGTAAATTTATTTTTTAATTTGTTGATGATTTGTGTTGAGAAAAATTGTTGTGGAATTGTTGGATTAATTAGAAGCATGTATGTGAGGTTCTTGAAGCATTCAAGTGTATGAAAAATTGGTATATAGTTGATACATTAATTTTGTATGCTTGGATTAATTTTTCAAGTGTTGAAAAATAAATTTGTATGCTTGGATTAATTTTTTCAAGTGTTGGAAAATTAATTTAATACTTGGATTTAATTTGTCAAGAGTTGATAAATTGATTAAAGTGTGTAAAATATTTAATTGAGCTTATGGTAATTATTTTAATGCATAAAATTGGTAATGATTTTTAGTGCATGGAAAAATTTAAATTTGTGATTAAAAAAAAATTTACTCACTGTTTTGTCATTGCCGGAAAAAAAATAAATAAATATTTTTTATTCGCTCGGGATTTGATCTCGGGCTGATTCCGCTGCGCACGGTTTTTCCGTTCCTCACTCAACAGTTATATTACGGAAGATCAAGTGGTAGACTCGATCCCATCACACATCACACATCACACGACAGCAAATCATAAAGTAAAAGAGAGCCATCAGCTCACGCATAAGTAGAAACAGGATGCTTTGCACTTGCAATTGATCATGCACATTGAAAGCATCTTGCAAGCGCACGCGATAAAGCATTTTGCAGATAGTCTTAGGTGACTTTATAAGCGATTCAAAGGAAATCATGCATTCATGTTTTGGAAGTTGAAAGGTCACAAGATCGTCACAATCATAACTGTATTTTGCAAAGTGACGAATTGCTCGTGACGAATTAGTGACGCACAACAGCAACTTATGTCAACAAGGCAGTGCGCGCGGGCTGTCAGTTTCATGCAATTACCGCAAATAAAGAGAGACAAAAAAATATCAAGGTCGAATGTTTCCCCGTGTGAGAAATTATTTATGATCATTGGTATCAAAACGAGGTTGAAAGATATTCTAATTTTTTTATTTTTTATTTTAATTAAGTAAAAATTATGGTTGGTTTATTTTTTATGTATGAGATGCATAAAAAATAAAATTTTATATATCATAAAAGTAAAAATTAAACAAATATATTTTATAAGATAAAATTATTCATGTGATGATATTTATTTATTTTAAATACGTTGGTCGTAAATTATTCCGGCTTTTTGGTTTTATTAGTATTTTTGGGAATGTAAGGCCATAAGGCCATTTGAGGAATTAAGTACAAATGTTGTATGGATGACACTAAGGAGGACACTAAAGTAGTAATTAAGCAATGTTTGGTAAATATGGATCGTGGTTGTGGAAGCTATGGTAAGCATAGACATGGTGAGTGCGACGGTGATGTGTGGAGGTGATTACCACATGAAAGCATGTCTTACGAGCCAAAGTGCTAATGTGGTCCGTAGTGAGCACACGACTACTTGAAGCATTATATCTGAATGTGTAACATCCCCAATCCGGAGATACTACCGGCAGGGTGTAGGTCGTACTATCCCCCTGAGCCTCTGACTTTCTAACTATGAACATCGCTGATATTCTTTTCTTAATCAAAACCTTATGTATGGGACCGTTGCCCAAACTCGGCAACATGAAATGCAAACTCAATATTAATAACTATAGACTCAATAACACTTGCTTTTATAACTTTATTGGTAAACATTTTAACTTTATACAACGATCGATACAATACCAATGACTGATACATGACTTCTCTTTGACTCTGACTGAACTCTCTTTGACTTCACCTGGTGGACTCCATACCCTAGTGATTGCCATTAGTATACATCCTCCTGAGCTCGTCCTCGGAGTAATCCTACAAAGCAAAGAACTGGGAGTTTCGGGGGGGGGGGGGTTAGATCGTTTGAACGATCTAAGTGAGTGGACAATTAAAACAAAATTTGCATTTATGAAATCTCTTAGTTCTAAAACTGAAACTATCACTAAAAAACCATCATTTTTTTTAAAAACTCTTTTCTTATCTGAAAACATTACATTTTTGTAAAATTTTTCTGAAAAAAACTTTTATGTTTGCAAAACTTTGAGCCTTTCGAAGGTACTAAATCTTCTTTCTAAAACTCTTTCATAAAACTTTCATTCCTGAAAACTATATCTCTTAAAATATTTTCTCTGAAAATCTGTCACTGAAAAACTTGACGCATGGGAGCGTTACGTATCGCTGTCCCCCAAGCCATTGAACTAGAGCCAGGAGTGCAGATCTATGCTACTGCCTGACCCTAACTAGGATGTAGAGGCATCTGTCATCCCTAGTCCTGAACTAGAATCTGGGGCGTTACGTATCACCGTTCCCCCAGTACTCTACATGTGCACATGTCTATCCGTCAATTCTATAAGTTAGAGCTGAGGTAGGTTTTCCCCCATGCCTCCAAAATCATAAATACTCATGCTTTAAAATCTCAAAGTTTCTCAAATCATATTTCTCATGAAATAACTGAAAATACATTTGGCTAACGCCCTAAAACATTTAAAATTAAGTCTTGATCAATAACAAGTAAATACAAATAATTTTTGAAAGAAATGTATCCACTCACTGTTTTGAAATCTGGCTGGCGTTACTCACTTGCTGAAGGAAATTTCAGTTCCTGGGATGATCTTATTCTCTTGATTTCCTTCACCCTTCAAGCCTTCTATAGTTGCTAATCCTCTTCCTAGCTTGATATGTGAGGGTTGATACTTGCCTCCTCTTCTTTCCTTCATATTTCTTCCTCTCTTTTACTTCTTTTTTCTCTCTTCTTCTTCTTTCAAATTTTTTTCTATTTTCTTCAAATGTGGGGATGCTCAAATAGTTCCCCTTTTTATACTAGGGGCTATTTGTAATTTGGTAAAGTTGGAGAAGAATTGATAAATTTAGAGAAGCTTTGAGAATTTTCTGGTTCGAATTTGGAAATATGTTCAACGCAGAAGTTGTAGGTCTCGATCTTAGCTTTCCGACGATATATAATTCATAAAATTCAAAGTTCATATGAGAACGTTGTGGTCCAAATACCATAGACTATTTGTAGGGGTTTTAGGGGGTGAATCCGATAACGCAGCGGAAGCGGTGGAAAATCATATTTTCCGATTTCAAAACTTTTTCTCGGATTAATTAAATAAACATATTTATTTAATATTCCAATAATCAAATTATGAAATAAAATTCAATAAATCATATTTAAGTGAATTTACCAAATTACCCTTACTTTGGTATTTTGTCCATTTTAGTCCGAAATTGATCTAATCAATTTTGAATGATTCTAAATCATTTCTAAGATGAACTTAGCATGTTCAAAACATTAAAACACCAAATCAACCAAAATCCCCAAATTATCATAACTTGGCCGAGAGCCTCCTTTAGGCTCCAATTTGTGCATTTTGCACTTTCATGCTTCAAGACACATCCAAATGAAATCCAATTAACATGAAACTTTATATGCATCATATACACATACAAATACACAATATATATGAAAAGCCCCAAATTTGGAATTAGTCATGAACCCTAATTTTTCAATTTCCACAAATTGGACAAATTAGACCAAATACATTAAATCAATTACTTCAATCATCATTCTTCCATCCAATCCAAGTCTCAACACAATGAAACAACTCAAGATCAAATCTAGGTCATTTAAGAGTGGGTCAATAACTCTAGATTAGCAACATGGTTTCCAAAACCTTAAAAGAAAGCTTACAACTACAATAGTCACAACCTTCCTTCACAATACATGCTCAACACTTTCAAAAAAAAATTCCATCATCAAAACACAAGAAATAAAGAAAAGAATAACTTAAGAACATCACAAGATGTTGCCTAGATCCCAAGGAACAATTTCCTTTCTAATAGTAAGTTTGAAAAACTTACAAAATCCAAGCTTTTCTTTTGGTTTTTCCTTTTCTCTTTCACTTGTTTCATTGGTTTCTTTCAATGGAGTTTTATGAAAAGTGTATTAGGTTATTAAATGAGAAATAAATGAAAACAATATATACCTCTCCAATTTATGCCTTGGCCGAAACCCTTGCAAATGTATATACCAAATTTTTCATTTCAATTTCATTTCAAATATCATTAAATCAACTTGCATAAATATCTAAAACACTTTATGGATATTTATTTAAAGTCAAAAAAGGCAACATAATCATTTAAATCAAATATCCTAATGTAAGATATTTATATTTTAATTAATTTAATCATTTAACAATTAAATAATCAATTAATTAATCAAATACAAATATATTAAATATATGTATAATATTTACATTAAATATTAAAAACATATATTCATTTAGGATAAAAGTCAAATAACTCATTTTGACTATTAATTAATGTGTATTTAAATTAATCAAGTATTAAATGTAAATACACAATAATTAGGCAAATGACTATCTAGTCCCTTTAGCACGTATCTTGCGTTTAACCTTTAAACGACTTTATAAATAATCAATATTATTTATTAATGTTGCTCTAGTGCTCTACGAGTATGTTTCATTATTGAGACTCTCTAGATTCAGGTATATCCGTCACAAAATCAAATTTCGTATCCATAATCTATCCACCCGTAGATTATGACGATCACGGATAATCTCGCTGAACCATACAGGTCGAGGTCATGGCAAATGTATAATTCCTCCGTCACAGGTATCCGATAAATCCCAGAGATATAGATGTAAACGTCAAATCTCTGTCGGATTATCCAGTCGACTATTCTATTAGCAATCTCAAAAAGAATGTTTAGAACTAGCTTCTAAACTTTACCACGGGCCTATGATTTTATCTGATTGCTAATCATATGGACTACCTATGCTCTGATACACATAACTGACGGATCCTATCTTGATACACATAGGACACCCTGAGGACTGTCTACACCCAACGAACAGGCGGAGGTCTGATCTAAATAGATCGGTGACGTGACTGCCGTCTAAGTGTAGAAGATGTCTCACGTGCCCACAATGGCATCTCAAGTCTAAGAATCACAAGTGCTACTCAACCCAAGCAGATTCTTATTGACGCTGGTGTACCATCCATTAAGAATCTTCGGTCAGTCTTTCAGTGTTTATCCACCATAAACACCTACACGTCTATACTAGTCTCCAAGACTTATGGTTCATTGAGAAACCATTGGAATCAAATATTCTAGTATACGACATGTATCGGTCTCAACGGGTTTACTATACTGACCAAGTAGTGTAAACCTTGACCAGGAACTGTCTGAGAATGACAACGTCATGATACTTCTCAATGTCCGTTGCGACGCTTTTGCAACTGTATCATGACTAATCATTCTAGGGTCATTACGTCTTTACCATATAGAAAGATAGATTATATCATAGAAACTGCATATATATTATTCATAATAATAATGTTTTACAGAAGTATTCAACAGAAATACAACCGGAAATTGGCGCTCTGAGCACCAACCCCAACAAAATCTCCCGCTTGCTCTAGTGCCAATATCGATTGTATCTAATACCCATCGACTCCACGTGTTTATCAAACAGCTTCAGAGGTATGGCCTTCGTCAGCGGGTCTGCTACATTATCTTCACTAGGTACCTTGCACATGACAATATCCCCTCGCGACACGATCTCTCGAATGATGTGGTACTTGCGTTCCACATGCTTCGACTTCTGATGCGCCCTCGGTTCCTTTGCTTGCGCAATGGCTCCAGTATTATCACAGTATAACGGAATCGCATTCTCGATACTTGGGACAACTCCCAATTTTGTGATAAAGTTCTTTATCCACACAGCCTCTTTTGCAGCTTCAGAAGCTGCAATATATTCCGCCTCAGTGGTGGAATCTGCTGTTGATCCCTGTTTGGAACTCTTCCAACAAACTGCACCTCCGTTAAGGGTAAAGACAAATCTAGATGTAGACTTTCTATCATCGGGATCCGATTGAAAATCGGAGTCTGTATACCCATTAACCTGCAGTTCGTTTCCTCCATATATAATCAACTTATCCTTAGTACCTTTAAGATACTTTAGGATATGTTTGATGGCCATCCAATGGTCATTACCTGGATTGGACTGATATCGACTAGTTACGCTAACAGCGAAACTGATATCAGGCCTCGTACATAACATGGCATACATTATGCTACCCAAACACGAAGCATAAGGTTGGTTAGACATTCTAACCTTCTCATCTTCTGTTTGTGGACACATCTTCTTAGAAAGATGTATCCAATGTCTGAACGGTATGTTTGTTGTCTTACAGTTACCAAAACTATACCGTTCCAAGATCTTATCTATGTACGTTGATTGGGATAACCCAATCAGCCTTCTTTGTCTATCCCTATAGAGTTTTATCCCTAAAACATAGGAAGCTTCTCCCAGGTCCTTCATGGAGAAATTCTTACAGAGGTACGCTTTTACGCTTTGTAACATACCTAAATCATTCCCAATGATTAGGATGTCATCAACATATAGGACTAAAAATACGACCATGCTCCCACTGGCCTTCTGATACACACATGATTCTTCCGAATTCTTGAGAAAACCAGACGATCTAAAAATCTCGTCGAATCAAAGATTCCAACTTCGTGAAGCTTGTTTAAGTCCATAAATGGACTTCTTAAGCTTACACACCATGCCCGAGTTTTTGCTGGACGTAAAACCTTCCGGCTGTTCCATATAGATTTCTTCATCAAGAAATCCATTTAGAAAAGTCGTTTTGACATCCATTTGCCAAATCTCGTAATCATGATACGCAGCTATAGAAAGCAAAATCCGAATAGACTTAAGCATTGCAACTGGTGAAAAAGTTTCATCGTAGTCGATGCCAGGTCGCTGCGTGTAACCTTTTGCTACCAGTCGGGCCTTGTAAGTTTCAACCTTACCATCAGGCCCGCGCTTCCTCTTGTAAACCCATTTACAACCGATAGGAACAATTCCTTCGGGAAGCGGAATGAAGTCCCAAACTTGATTTTCATGCATTGAGTCTATCTCGGATTTCATGGCACTTTGCCATTTCACGGAGTTGATGTCCAACATCGATTCTCTATAGGTGAAAGGATCTGTCTCTTCAACTAAGAGAACATCCAGACTCTTTTCTTGTATCAAATACAAGCGTTCAGGAGGTCTAGATACCCTTTCCGACCTACGAAGTGTGTGTGTTGAAGGTCCTTCATCTACTTGAACTTCAGGTTCCTCCGTTGGTTCGTTGTTTTCAGGTTGGACTTCATCAAGCTCAACCTGTCTGTGATTACCACCTTCTGACAAAAATTCTACTTCTAGAAATTTTGCGAAGCTAGCTACGAACACATTTCGATGCTCGGTATCATAGAACAGATATCCCCTCGTATTCGAAGGATATCCAACAAACCTAAACTTTTTCCCTCGAGGCGAAATCTTATCTTGCTGAGTCACCCTGACATAGGCAGGACAACCCCAAACCTTAATATAATTAAGATTTGGTCTCCTACCGAACCATATCTGATACGGAGTCGTAGGAACAGCTTTTGAAGGAATCTTATTCAAAAGATGTGCGGCTGTTAAGAGAGAGTAACCCCATAAGTAATAGGGCAAATCTGTGAAACTCAACATCGATCGGACCATATCCAATAAAGTCCGATTTCTCCTTTCAGATACGCCATTGTGATGTGGTGTACTTGGAGGAGTATATTGAGCGAGAATCCCATTCTCCTTCATATAATCCATGAACTCACCACTCATATATTCACCGCCTCGATCTGATCGAAGGCATTTAATATATTTACCAGTTTGTTTTTCTACTTCATTTCGGAACTCTTTGAACTTTTCAAAGGTTTCCGATTTATGTCGCATCAAATACACATAACCGTACCGTGACAAATCATCGGTAAAGGTAACGAAGTACGAATAACCACTGTGAGCAGTTTGACTTAGTGGACCACATACATCAGAATATACGAGTTCCAGTAAGTTAGTGGCGCGGTGTCCAACACCAGAAAATGGGGCTTTGGTCATTTTACCCTGAATACAGGATTCACAAGTTGGATATGATTCAATGGTAAGATCTGATATCAAACCATTCCTAGCCAATTAGGTAAGGCATTTAACGCCAATGTGACCAAGTCTCATATGCCAAAGTTCAGTATTAATAATTACAGGTAAACTACGTTTATTAACTCCAGTATTTAATATATCTTTTGAAGTTTGCAATGTATAATGACCATGCTGGTTTGGACAACAAAGGATCTGAATATTATTTTTATCATATAAATACAAAGAACTATTCTTAATATTAATACAAAAGCCTTCTGTATCCAATACAAAAGTGATATAATATTTGCGACACATCCCGGTACAAAAGGACAGTCATATAACAAAAGTGTCCCATTCGGCAATGAGATCTCGCATACTCCCACTACAACTGCATCCAAAGAGTCTCCACTCCCGAATCGCAACTGCATCTCTCCAGGCTTCAGTTTCCTACTTTCCTTCAGCACCTGCAACGAATTGCAAATGTGAATGGGACAAGCAGAATCTAAAATCCAGCTGGATGTAACGGCTTCACAAGCCAAAGATAAATCAATAACTGGAAAAATAAAAGTACCTGATGTAGAAGCTCTGTCTCTCCTCAGCTGGGCAATGTAATTAGGACAGTTCCTCTTCCAGTGCCCGACTTTGCCGCAGTGGTGGCATTTGTCTTCAGAAGCCCTTTTGGGCTTTGCAATCTTCGCCTGTTGTTGAGGACCAAAAGCCTTCTTCTTCTTCTTGCCTTTCTTGTTCTTTCCCTTGGACCATCCTTGGGAAGAAGCCGAAAAAAAAGTAGTTATAGGAGGGCGAGTCGGTACTCCCTTCTTAAGGTCCTCTTCTGCCGTGAGCAACATCCTATGTAGCTCCTGGTAGGTACAGACAGTCCCGTGCATGTTGAAGTACATCACGAACTGGCGAAATGAAGCTGGTAGTGAACCAAGAATGACACTCCTACCGAGAATGTCATTCAAGATGAGATTATGTTGCCTCAATTGATCGATCAAATCGATCATCTGAAGAACATGTGGGCTAACACTTTGCCCTTCATCCAGACGCGCATGGAACAGTTCCATGGCGACTTTGTGAACAATCACTTGTTCTTGGTTCTCAAACGATTGTCTCAATCGCGTCATCATACTATAGGAATCTAGCATACCATAGTACTGTTGCTTGAGTTTCGGAGACAGTGAACTAAGGATGTATGATTTAACCCTTAAATCATCATCCTTCCAAGTTTCAAAAACTTGGCGTTCCTCCTCTGAAGCATCCGCACCCACTGCAAGGGGCAACGGACCCTCAAGAACATAACCCAGCTTTTCGGAATCGAGGACAATCCTCAAATCCAATTCCCAGTCTGCAAAGTTCTCAGCGCCTTTCACTTTGTTCGCATCAAGCATACGCGCAAACTGATTTGTGGATTGTGCCGCCATCGCCAATCTATCATATAGATCACGAAAAACGGTTAGCATAAATTAAGCAGTTTCATATAATATCAAAAGCATAAACTAGATCATGGATTTTTAATCTAATATGCCCCTTCCACTAAATCATGCAATACTGTAATCCCAAAACAGAATACAAATATTTAATAATTAAATTAAATACTAATAGTGAAAAGTGGATCCCGTGAATATATTTCGGCTCACAGTAGAGGCACGGTCTCGCCTACGTATATTCATCAGGTAGACAACTCATTTGTCAATCATTCACTAATGACTCATAAGTATCCGGTCCTGGCCGTTTCTCGTTGTCGCTGCGAAGGCAGGTGTAGACAACAGAACCTGGGCGACGCTGTTTCTAGGCTCGCGGCCTAGTTGGGAGTACGAAATAACATGGAGTCGCCACCCGGTGTGAACCGGGACAAAGATTTAAGGCCGCACTCACCCCTCGCAAGGGAAGACCTCAAACCGTTGGGTTCGGAATGGTCCCTTACTTATGTCACTTGTGATGATATAATTTGTGCAATAAACTAACCGAATCTATTCAACATTCATGCTCAAGGGTACTTAGATCTAACATGCTTTCATCCAAATCACTCCACGCAATATAACACAACAAGCATATTGAACCATTAAATCAACATGTATAAGTCATTACCCAAACATCATAAACTAATAACATGCATAAAGAACAACCTAAATATGCTTTAACAAACTAAATTAAACCATGCTTTAAATAATAAACGAATAACCTAAAGACTATGACATGCTCAAATACAAATTTGGATGAGACGAGATACGTGTATCTTAAGTGGTACGTGGCATTGTATCCCGAGTGCAGACCATACTACCGTCCATTCGGAATCGGCTATGGAATTTACGTCCGGGTTTCCATCCGATATACCACAAAAGGGAACACATATCCCGCTCATCCAACAATCACATCATGCCTCAAACGACTCTCATGCAATTATATATCTAAATAAATAAAACAAAAATAAAGAAGATAAGTAAAAAGGTGCCCTCAGGTCTAACCTCTTTTGTCGTCTAAGAAAGGGCGTTACACGTCCGTTGGAAGGGAGATTGATCCGATGCTTTTCCAATTTGTCTACTCAACGTTTTCCCTCGTTGTTTTGATGCTTGGGCTGCTGTTTTAAGTCCGTTTCGCTGCTGTTTCGCTGCTCTGTTTCAGGTCACTGTTTTGGTCGTTTAGTGGACTGTTTTGGGTGATTTTGAAGGCTTAGGGAGGTGCGTTTGTGGGGATTTCTTAGGGAAACTTTATGGAGGTTTTTGGGGTGGTTTCTAGGTGATTTTAGGACTTTTTATAGGCCAAAGTCGCAACAAATACTGACCAGAACAGCAAGCTAAACTCGGCAGTTCACTGGTGCAGTGGGGCGTTTTCAGGGACTGTTTTGGGCGCACAATTGGGGCTGCTTTTGGGGGATATTTTGCACGACTTTAAGGTTGTGAATAAGGTTTATTTGAGGGTGTTTTGTGGCTGTGAATGGTGGCTAAAGACGCAGCAAAGAGGGCTTAAGTTTGGGTGTTGGGCGTGAAGGGTATAGATGAAGAAAGTGGATTTGCGGCACTAAAGGGTGATTTTGGCTTGATGATTCGGCAATGGAGGCTTGAAGGAGATCCTTGGGCGTGCAAGGGAGGCTTAGATGAGTGTCTTAGGCGTGCTTGAGGGATATGTATGTGCTAGGTTTTGAATTGGGGTGAAGGCCTCTTTTTATAGGCAAAGGAGAGAAGACTTTCCTAATCCGACAAGGAGTAGGATTTCTATTGATGGTGACATCTCCTTAATAAGGAATAAATCTCCTAATTAAGATTGTGATTGGATTTGATTAGGAAAAGGATCTAGGAGATTTCTTCTAATTAGGAATGGATTTTATTTGATTTTAGCATGTGATAAATGTGCATTTACCTATTTAGAGAGGGTATGGGCGTGAATGTGGGTCTAATGGGCGTGGGTTTTGGTCCCTGAGTAGGCTTGGGTATTTTGGGTTTGATTTGGGTTTGGTAAGTGGTTTATGTGGGTTTTGGGCCTAAGATAAGCTTTGAAACGGAAGTCCAACAAGCAACCGAAGCTAAACAACGAGTTTAAATCCAACAAAAATTCCATTTTCCAACTTTACCCTTCCAACGTCCGTTTCCCGCGACTTTCATGACTAAAGAGGTAGTTGCCTCCATACGAGACTCATCATTGGGCTAATGTGTAAAAATGCAATGCCTACAGTCGCCCCCACTTTGATGGGACTTGTGCAGTGTATGACAATGACAATCCTATCAAAGTACATGCAATGCATTTTCACTTACCTGGCTCGCCAGCTGCCCCTGGTATGCCTTCTGTGCTGAGTTGATAGTGCTAAACCCCATACCTAGGGTGTCGCGGTAGTCCACAATGCCAAACTTGGCGTGCTAAACCCCATACCTAGGGTGTCGCGGTAGTCCACGGTAGTCCACATAGTCCACACACTCCTCGGTAATCCACATAGTCCACATAGTCCACATACTCCTCGGTAGTCCACGGTAGTCCACATAGTCCACATACTCCACGGTAGTCCACATAGTCCACATACTCCTCGGTAGTCCACGGTAGTCCACATACTCCTCGGTAGTCCACAGTAGTCCACATAGTCCACATACTCCTCGGTAATCCACATAGTCCACATACTCCACGGTAGTCCACATACTCCTCGGTAGTCCACGGTAGTCCACATACTCCACGGTAGTCCACGGTAGTCCACATAGTCCACATACTCCTTGGTAGTCCACGGTAGTCCACATAGTCCACATACTCCTCGGTAGTCCACGGTAGTCCACATAGTCCACATACTCCTCGGTAGTCCACAGTAGTCCACATAGTCCACATACTCCTCGGTAGTCCACGGTAGTCCACATACTCCACGGTAGTCCACATAGTCCACATACTCCTCAGTAGTCCATGATAGTCCACATACTCCACGATAGTCCACGGTAGTCCACATACTCCACGGTAGTCCACGGTAGTCCACATACTCCTCGGTAGTCCATATACTCCTCGGTAGTCCACAGTAGTCCACATACTCCACATACTCCACGGTAGTCCACAGTAGTCCACATAGTCCACATACTCTACGGTAGTCCACAGTAATCAACATAATCCACATAGTCCATGGTAGTCCACACAATCCTCATAGTCCACATAGTCCACGGTAGTCATCGGTAGTCCACATAATCCACATAGTCCACATGCCATACCTGGCGTGCTAACCCCGTACCTAGGGTGTCGCCGAAATATCTTCATACCCGGAGTGCCGTACCTGGCAAAACTAATCTGATGTCTCCATACCCGGAGTGCCGTACCTTGCAAAACTGATCTGATGTTTTGTGGGCCTCACACCCAGAATGTCATACCCGGCAGAACTGATACCGAACCAATGTGGGCCTCGCCCCCATAATGTCATACCCGGCAAGCCTGCTATTGATGCTGATGATAATGTGGGCCTCGCCCCCAGAATGCCATACCCGGCTAAACTGATACTGATAATAATGTGGGCCTCGCCCCAAGAGTGCCATACCTGGCAAAACTGATGCTGATAATAATTTGGGCCTTTCCTTATGATTTATTCATGGATTCATTCCAAAACTCTGACAGCGTGGGCCTCGGCCCTAGGATTCATTCTCGGATTCTTTCCAAATTTTGACGACGTGGGCCTCGGCCCTCGGATTCATTCTCTAGGTTCATTCCAAATTCTGCTGATGTGGGCCTCGACCCTGGGATTCATTCCAAAACTCTGCTGATGTGGGCCTCGACCCCGGGACTCATCTCCAAACTGAAACTGATATGGGCCTCAACCCTGGGATTCATCCCCAAAACCGAAACTGATATGGGCTTCAACCCTGGGACTCATCCCCAAAAACGAAACTGATATGGGCTTCGACCCTAGGACTCATCCCCAAAACTGATACTAATGTGTTGCTGATTCTGGTTGGCTTGTCTTTGCCGCTTTCTCCTTTTTGTTCTTTGAAACCTGTGAATACAAAACAAAACAAACACAAAAAAGAATGCAAAATATGTTACGTGTATGCATGCATGCATGAATGAATTTCCTATTCCGCTGGGTTAGGTCTTCCGCCAGTTCTCCAGGTGATTACTCAGTCCCTGATTCGCGATATGGGAGACTGGTCGCCCCCAGTCTTGTTTTACCTTTTTTCTCTACTGTTTGCACTTGGTCAAGATGAACCACATGGTGGGGCCTTCCATATCATCATGCTATGTCACATGCTACGAAATAGTCCCAATAGTTATACATATCATTGTCCTCAAAGAATGCTCAGTAATGAAACCAAAGAACCTTCAAAACATTCGATGCAACTCAAATCCAAGTCTTTGAACAAATGATCTATACCAGACTCAAAGTGTGTGTGTGCAAAGGTTCTTTTACGGCTTAATCCTTGGGTAAGCTAACTCGATGATTTCGTTTCAAAAATCGGGATCGATGGGTCAAACCAACCTAGATGTCTCAGTTAGGGTCTGCAATTGCTTTTTCGTGCTCAATGTAGTATGGTATTCTTTCTTTTTTTTTTTTTTTTTTTTTTTCATTTTGAACTTCTTCTTTCTTTTTTTTCAACACACCTACCCTTTAAGGTAGCATTTCTCCTCATGGTGGTCCTAATACTCGCCTATGGGTAGCTTCACACTTATCGATTATAGGCGGTTCAATTCTTTCCTTTAGAGACATTTTCTTTCATTTTCAACCATACCACACATCATAACATAAGCAAATCAGGATAGGCATTTAGGCGAACGGTCATTCACCGACCTATAATTTCTTCAACTAGTCACATTGCTAACTACTCAGGTTTTCACCGCTAAGAACCTATAGTGAAGTGCTTACGAGTCTAACAGAGATAATCATTCAAAATATCAGATAAAAGCACATAATAGTTTATCTTTTCTAAGGTTTCACCTTAAAGCAATCTATTTCATCATCGGACATATGTCTAACTATCAGGGACTAAAAACAAACAATTTCTTTTCTTCTTTTTTTTTTTTTTTTTTTCTTTTTTTTTTTTTTTCCTTTTCCCTTTTTTCTCTCTCTTTTTTTTTTTTTGAAGGCCCCCCCAATGGTCTTTCTATCCTTGTCGTAAAGTTTTCTTTTCCTCGATTTTCCTTTTCCCCGATATCCATGTTTGCTAAACTCTTCTTTGACAAGTCATTTTTTATCCCTAACCCAACGGATATCTATGATGGCTTTTAAGACACGAGGGTTAACATGATGCATGTATGCATGAGATGCATGAGATGCGTGTGATGCATGTAATATATAAGTCATAAGAATTTTACACTAGTTGGCTCATCAGCATTTTAGAAACTTTTGGCCCGATTGCCATAAAGCACAGACTCGTCCCAGTTTAAATGGCCCAACAAGCCCATACTTCATGATAACAAGTCCAACTGAATCCAAATGACAATGGTACAAAAAATAAACATAAAGGAATGATTTCTATTAGTTCTACGACTAAGGTTCACATGTGGGTTTTCGGGAGTGCGGACAAAGGCTATCATTGACGAAGGATTGCCCACAACTAGGACTCCCCACTCAAGGGTTCAAGCGACCAAGTGAGCGCACCTTTTTTATACCTTACGGTACGTGCCAACGAGGTATGGTGTGTGACAGACTGTCGAATGGATTTCCCGTTGTAGATTCCCCAGAGGGAGGGTGGAGCGAGGCTCTCTTAAGTACCCAAGCCCCTTAGGTTCTTATCGCTTGGTGTCAGGAATAAACAACGAGTCCTCCAAACTAGTCTGTCACGACGAGCTACAAGTAATGATTATCTCAGTGTCTTCACAGCTTTTCCTTATAAAAAGGTAGTGAGTGAAGGAAGACATCGAACCATTACCTAGACTTAACAATGCCTTTGATTACACCCCTTTCAACTCACTATAGAAACGATTAATTAAAGCACAAATTATACACATCACAAGACATGATTTCGGGGCCGATTCAAAATATCCCCAGTGGAGTCGCCAGACTGTAGACAACAAAACCTGGACGACGCTGTTTCTAGGCTCGCGGCCTAGTTGGGAGTACGAAATAACATGGAGTCGCCACCCGGTGTGAACCGGGACAAAGATTTAAGGCCGCACTCACCCCTCGCAAGGGAAGACCTCAAACCGTTGGGTTCGGAATGGTCCCTTACTTATGTCACTTGTGATGATATAATTTGTGCAATAAACTAACCGAATCTATTCAACATTCATGCTCAAGGGTACTTAGATCTAACATGATTCAGCAATGGAGGCTTGAAGGAGATCCTTGGGCGTGCAAGGGAGGCTTAGATGAGTGTCTTAGGCGTGCTTGAGGGATATGTATGTGCTAGGTTTTGAATTGGGGTGAAGGCCTCTTTTTATAGGCAAAGGAGAGAAGACTTTCCTAATCCGACAAGGAGTAGGATTTCTATTGATGGTGACATCTCCTTAATAAGGAATAAATCTCCTAATTTAAGATTGTGATTGGATTTGATTAGGAAAAGGATCTAGGAGATTTCTTCTAATTAGGAATGGATTTTATTTGATTTTAGCATGTGATAAATGTGCATTTACCTATTTAGAGAGGGTATGGGCGTGAATGTGGGTCTAATGGGCGTGGGTTTTGGTCCCTGAGTAGGCTTGGGTATTTTGGGTTTGATTTGGGTTTGGTAAGTGGTTTATGTGGGTTTTGGGCCTAAGATAAGCTTTGAAACGGAAGTCCAACAAGCAACCGAAGCTAAACAACGAGTTTAAATCCAACAAAAATTCCATTTTCCAACTTTACCCTTCCAACGTCCGTTTCCCGCGACTTTCATGACTAAAGAGGTAGTTGCCTCCATACGAGACTCATCATTGGGCTAATGTGTAAAAATGCAATGCCTACAGCAGGCCCACAAGGAGACGTACCAAGGTTAAACTCGTCAATGATAAACTCAAGTTAGTTACGTAATCCTGACAGCTAGGGCACGTTCAGAATTCCGCTTTTACTTGAATTTACCTAGTATCTGATATACATCCGGTATAAATAAATCTTTATCGGCTACATCCTCACAGCAGAGGCACGGTCTCGGATGTAGTCACAAAGAAGTATTCATAAACCGTATTGACATGACGGACCATATAACATGCATCAAATACATAATTACATTCAAACCTTATTAATTAGGGATTTTCCGCTAAGTGTCATACACCCTAAATCTAACCAATTTAGATCCTAATAAGCATGCATAAAGTCAAGAAAACATGATTAAACATTGATTCAATGAAGGCTAATCATATTAAGTGGCCTAGAATCAGAATCGCTCCGATACCATTTTGTAGGGGTTTTAGGGGGTGAATCCGGTAACGCAGCGGAAGCGGTGGAAAATCGTATTTTCCGATTTCAAAAATTTTTCTCGGATTAATTAAATAAACATATTTATTTAATATTCCAATAATCAAATTATGAAATAAAATTCAATAAATCATATTTAAGTGAATTTACCAAATTACCCTTACTTTGGTATTTTGTCCATTTTAGTCCGAAATTGATCTAATCAATTTTGAATGATTCTAAATCATTTCTAAGATGAACTTAGCATGTTCAAAACATCAAAACACCAAATCAACCAAAATCCCCAAATTATCATCACTTGGCCGAGAGCCTCCTTTAGGCTCCAATTTGTGCATTTTGCACTTTCATGCTTCAAGACACATCCAAATGAAATCCAATTAACATGAAAATTTATATGAATCATATAAACATACAAATACAAATATATATGAAAAGCCCCAAATTTGGAATTAGTCATGAACCCTAATTTTTCAATTTCCACAAATTGGACAAATTAGACCAAATACATTAAATCAATTACTTCAATCATCATTCTTCCATCCAATCCAAGTCTCAACACAATGAAACAACTCAAGATAAAATCTAGGTCATTTAAGAGTGGGTCAATAACTATAGATTAGCAACATGGTTTCCAAAACCTTAAAAGAAAGCTTACAACTACAATAGTCACAACCTTCCTTCACAATACATGCTCAACACTTTCAATAAAAATTTCCATCATCAAAACACAAGAAATAAAGAAAATAATAACTTAAGAACATCACAAGATGTTGCCTAGATCCTAAGGAACAATTTCCTTTCTAATAGTAAGTTTGAAAAACTTACAAAATCCAACCTTTTCTTTTGGTTTTTCCTTTTCTCCTTCACTTGTTTCCTTGGTTTCTTTCAATGGAGTTTTATGAAAAGTGTATTAGGTTATTAAATGAGAAAGAAATGAAAACAATATATACCTCTCCAATTTATGCCTTGGCCGAAACCCTTGCAAATGTATATACCAAATTTTTCATTTCAATTTCATTTCAAATATCATTAAATCAACTTGCATAAATATCTAAAACACTTTATGGATATTTATTTAAAGTCAACAAAGGCAACATAATCATTTAAATCAAATATCCTAATGTAAGATATTTATATTTTAATTAATTTAATCATTTAACAATTAATTAATCAATTAATTAATCAAATACAAATATATTAAATATATGTATAATATTTACATTAAATATTATAAACATATATTCATTTAGGATATAAGTCAAATAACTCATTTTGACTATTAATTAATGTGTATTTAAATTAATCAAGTATTAAATGTAAATACACAATAATTAGGCAAATGACTATCTAGTCCCTTTAGCACGTATCTTGCGTTTAACCTTTAAACGACTTTATAAATAATCAATATTATTTATTAATGTTGCTCTAGTGCTCTACGAGTATGTTTCATTATTGAGACTCTCTAGATTCAGGTATATCCGTCACAAAATCAAATTTCGTTTCCATAATCTATCCACCCGTAGATTATGACGATCACGGATAATCTCGTTGAACCATACAGGTCGAGGTCATGGAAAATGTATAATTCCTCCGTCACAGGTATCCGAATAAATCCCAGAGATATAGATGTAAACGTTAAATCTCTGTCGGGATTATCCAGTCGATTATTCTATTAGCAATCTCAAAAAGAATATTTAGAACTAGCTTCTAAACTTTACCACGGGCCCATGGTTTTATCTGATTGCTAATCATATGGACTACCTATGCTCTGATACACAGAACTGACAGATCCTATCTTGATACACATAGGACACCCTGAGGATCTGTCTACACCCAACGAACAGACGGAGGTTTGATCTAAATAGATCGGTGACGTGACTGTCGTCTAAGTGTAGAAGATATCTCACGTGCCCACGATGGCATCTCAAGTCTAAGAATCACAAGTGCTACTCAACCCAAGAAGATTCTTATTGACGTTGTACCATCCATTAAGAATCTTCAGTGAGTCGTTCAGTGTTTATCCGCTATAAAAACCTACACGTCTATACTAGTCTCCAATACTTATGGTTCATTGAGAAACCATTGGAATCAAATATTCCAGTATACGACATGTACCGATCTCAACGGGTTTACTATACTGACCAAGTAGTGTAAACCTTGACCAGGAACTGTCTGAGAATGACAACGTCATGATACTTCTCAATGTCTGTTGCGACGCTTTTGCAACTGTATCATGACTAATCATTCTAGGGTCATTACGTCTTTACCATATAGAAAGATAGATTATATCATAGAAACTGAATATATATTATTCATAATAATAATGTTTTACAGAAGTATTCAACAGAAATACAACCGGGAATTGGCGCTCTGAGCACCAACCCCAACACTATCCTGAGTGGAACATCGTACCATCTCGTATCGGAATCTCGAAGAATTTTACCGACTATCCCTTATAATCGTTTCATGAGTGTATACGTGTCCAAACATAATTTATGTTATGTGACACTCATTCCACAATGTAACAGTAGTTGAGATTTCTGATCGTTACACAATGTTACTACTCGAGGGTCTGATTTCTCTTCTCTGTAACACCATTATGCTGCGGTGTTCCAAGTGCTATCAGCTAGGATACTATCCCATGCTCGACCAAGAATTCCTCGAAATCACAATCAAGGTATTCTCCTCCATGATCCGATCGTAGATTTTTGATCGTCTTACCTAAATGGTTCCCAAACATGTTCTGTAATGACTACATAATTGTAGGACACAGAACTTGACGACGCTATTCTTGGCTCGCGGCCTAGTTGGGAGTACGGAATAGTCCGCGGAGGAACTAAACCAGAGAAATAAAATGGAGTCGCCACCCAGTGTGAACTGGGACAAAGATTTAAGGCCGCACTCACCCCTCGCAAGGGAATACCTCAAACCATTGGGTTCGGAATGATCCCTTACTTATGTCACTTGTGATGATATGATTTGTGCAATAAACTAACCGAATCTATTCAACATTCATGCTTAAGAGTAATCTACGCCTAAGTCCGCATGCATAATAATAACAATGAGAACCTATATCTAAGTTCGCATACTTCAAAGTAAGTTGTCATAACGGCAAACACGCAATAACAAACAATCATCACACAAGCATGCTCAACTATCTAATGCGGAAAATAAATAAGAATCTAAGCATAAATATAAATTAAATCCCTAATGTGAAAACAACTTAATCATGCATAAAGAAATAACTTTCTATCGACTAAATCATGCTTAAGATAAATAACATGCTAACAACCTAATCATGCTTTAATAACAAATAAATAACCTAAGAGCTACAACATGTTCAAACACAAGTTTGGATGAGACGAAATATGTGTCTCTTAAGTGGTACGTGGCGTTGTATCCCGAGTACAAACCGCACTATCGTCCATTCGGATTCGGCTACGGAATTTACGTCCGGGTTTCCATCCTATATACCACAAAAGAGAACACATATTCCGCTCATCCAACAATCACATCATGCCTCAAACGACTCTCATGCGATAATATTTTTAAAATAAACAAAATAAACGAAAGATAATAAATAAAAGGGTGCCCTCAGGTCTAACCTCATTTGTCGTCTCACGAAAGCGCGTTACACGGCCGTCGGAAGGGAGAATGCTCTGCAACTTTTCTGGTTCACTAATCCAATATTTCTCCTCGCTATTTCGCTGTTTAGGCTGCTGTTTTCACTCTGTTTCACTGCTATTTTTGTTGTATTTTCTGGTCACTGTTTTTGGTAATTAGGGGACTATTTTGTGGGTTATTTAGACTGGCTTGGGGGCAGTTTTGTGAGGTTTTGAGACTGTTTTTGGAGGGTAAAAGGGGTGCTGTTTTATGCGATTTTGAGGGGAGTTTTTGTGCAGTTTTCTGAATCTAATGTGCGGTAATTTGAGCAATTTTAAAGGGGCTGTGTGCGTGAGTTTAAGTGAGAGTGGCAGTGGCTTATGCGTGAATGGCTTTTTATTTTTGCGTAAAGGTTACGTGTGAGGCAGGCTGTGAAGGTGTTGGCGTGGAGTAGTGTTGTGCGTGAAGATGGACAGGTGGCTTTGAAGGTGTATGTGGCGTGTTGAGGGCACAGCTATGGTGCGTGAGCTGAGGCTAATGTGTGTGGGGGCTAGATGGCTTATGTGTGTAGTTTGAGTGCTGATGCGTTAAGGCTACGTGTGGTCAATGGGGTGAGGGGCGTGATGAAGCTAAGTGAGTGGATGGTGCTACGTAAGGGTGGCAGTTTAGCCCGCGGCCCGGCGGGCTTTGGCCCGGCCCATGGTGGAAAAAGCCCGAGCCGGGACTTAAAATGAAAGCCCTTAGTGGTACGTGGTCAAGTGCGTTTTGTGAGTGGTTTTTGTTGTTTGTGGTGAATAAGAGTGGTGGCTTTTGATTTTATGGAGATGTGCCGAGAGTTAAGAAGAAGGAGAGGCTGCGTGTAAGTATGAGGCAATGAGGCTGATGGCTTGTGCGTTTTTTGGTTTAGGGTTTGACGAGAGTGGTGAGAGCATGTGGCGTGAGGGGCTGCAGGCTTATTGGAGATTTTGCCGAGAGTTGCTAGGCTAGGGTTCGTGTGTTGAGTGGCTTGGTTACGCGATGAGTGAGGGTTTGTGTGATGTGAGTGGCTGGACGTGAATGGGGTTGGTGAAGGGGTGCAGTCGGTTGAGGGCAATTGAGGGCTAGTTTATTCGGCTTTTGTGTGAAGTTTTTAGATGCGTGAAGGCTGTGTGTTGAAGGTTGATGAGTGGAGTGAAGGCTTGCGTGAGGTGTATGGCTCTTGGGTGAGAACACGATGAAGGGGGCTGCTTGTTGAAGGTTGATGCGTTAGGCTATGTGTTCGTTTGTGTTGTGAGTGATTTTGTGAATGGAGAGGCGTGAGGTCTGGTTGAAAGAGAGTGGTGTGAGGTCTTCTAGGGTTTCTTCGCCGAGTCCAGAATGAAGGAGAGAAGGCTATTTGAGTTGTTTATTCTCTTTTGTTCTGGTTTGTGGTCACTGCCGAGAGAGAGGAAGGGTAACTACTGCATGTTAAGGTTTATTTTGTTTGGCCGTGAGAGGGGAGAGCTGTTTTAGGGTTGATTTTGTGTTATTTTTATAGTGAGAGATTAGGATTAGGGTTTGCATGGATTAAAAAGGAAAGAAATCAATTAAAATTAGGTGTATGATTTGTTTGTTTAGGAAGGTTATATGTTTGATTGACTTTAATTAGGCATGATATTTGTTTTATTTAGGCATTTAATTTGTTAATTAGGTGAGTAAATATTTTAAATTGGTGAGTGATTTATTAAATTAGGAAGTGATTTATTTTAATTTTGGTATTAGATTTATTTAAATTTAATTTGTTTAAATTTAATTTAAATTGGAATTTAATTTGTGTTGGATTTTAATTGGTTTTAATTATTTTGGATTGGGCTTGGTGTGTCTAAAAACAGAGGTCCAACAAGCGAACCCGAAGCGAAACAAGCGAGTTAAATTTGACAAAAATGCTAATTTCCAACTTTACCTTTCCAACGTCTGTTTCCCGCGGTTTTCACAACTAAATAGGTAGTGTCTCCATACGAGACTCATCATTGGGCTTATATGCAAAAATGCAGTGCCTACAGTCGCCCCCACTTTGATGGGACTTGTGCAGTGTGTGACAATGACAATCCTATCAAAGTACGTGCAATGTATTTTTACTTACCTGGCTCGCCAGCTGCCACCTGACTTGCCTGCTGCTTCGAACTGATTTGATGATGTAGTAGATACGGTGGCGAGGCGCCTCGACCTCTGGGATTTATTCACGAACCACCGAATATGAACTGTGATGATGATGCAGTGGGCCCTCGACCCTGGGACGCATCCCGGAACTGCAACCGACAACGGGGGCACCTCGACCCTGGGCACCTCGACCCGCAACTACAACCGACAACGGGGGCACCTCGACCCTGGGCACCTCGACCCAACACCGCTGACAATAGGGACCTCACCCTCGATTGATGATGTAGTGGGCACCTCGACCCTGGGCACCTCGACCCAACACCGCTGACAATATGGACCTCACCCTCGAACTGATGATTGTAGTGGGCACCTCGACCCTGGGCACCTCGACCCGAAACTACAACCGACAACGGGGGCACCTCGACCCTGAGAAACTCGACCGAACACCGCTGATAATAGGGACCTCGCCCTCGAACTGATGATGTAGTGGGTACCTCGACCCGGAACTACAACCGACAACGGGGGCACCTCGACCCAACACCGCCGACCCAACACCGCTGACAATAGGGACCTCGCCCTGGAACTGATGATGTAGTGGGCACCTCGACCCGGAACTACAACTGACAACGGGGGCACCTTGACCCAACACCGCTGACAAAATGTGGGCCTCGCCCTGGGACGCATCCCGAAAATGATGATGCAGTGGACCTCGATCCAGAGACGTATCCCCAAACTGCTGATGATGTGGGTCACGACCCTGCGACGCATCCCCAAAACTGATGATGTGGGTCACGACCCTGGGACTCATCCCCAAAACTGATACTGATGCTGATGTGGACCTCAACCCTAAGACTCATCCCCAAATATGATATTGAGGCTGTTGTGGGCCTCGACCCTGGGACTCATCCCCAAAACCGATATTGTCGTGGGCCTTGACCCTGGGACTCATCCCCAAAAACTGATACTGATGTAGGCCTCAACCCTGGGACTCATCCCTAAAACTGATGATGATGCTGATGTGGGCCTCAACCCTGTGACTCATCCCCAAAATCGATACTGTCGTAGGCCTCGACCCTGAGACTCATCCCCAAAAACTAATACTGATGTAGGCCTCAACCCTAGGACTCATCCCTAAAACTGATGCTGATGCTGATGTGGACCTCAACCCTGGGACTCATCCCCAAGTCTGATATTGAGGCTGTGGGCCTCGCCCCCAAGCTGATACTGATGTGGGCCTCGACCCCAAAACTGATACTGATAATGTGGGCCTAGCCCCCAAGTTGATACTGATGTGGGCCTCGACCCCAAAATGATACTGATAATGTGGGCCTAGCCCCCAAGTTGATACTGATGTGGGCCTCGACCCCAAACTGATACTGATGTGGGCCTCGACCCCAAAACTGATACTGATACTGAAGTGTCTCCATACCCAGAGTGTCATACCCGGCAAAACTGATACTGATGTCTCCGTACCCGGAGTGTCATACCTGGCAAGACTACCCGGCTTGTTCATTCCCAAACTGTGTTTCCATTCTCGGAGTGCCATTCCCGGCTTGTTCATTCCCGAACTGTGTTCCATTCTTGGAGTGCCATTCCCGGCTTGTTCATTCCCGAATTGTGTTTCCATTCTCGAAGTGCCATTCCCGGCTTGTTCATTCTCGAACTCTGCTCCATTCTCGGATTACCATTCTTGGCAAAACTGATACTGAACTAAAGTGGGCCTCGCCCTCAGAGTGCCATACTCAGCCAGACTGATTCTGAACTAATGTGGGCCTCGCCCCCAGAGTGCCATACCCGGCAAGACTGATTCTGATAACGATGTGGGCCTCACCCCCAGAGTGCCATACCCGGCAAGACTGATACTGAACTAATGTGGGCCTCGCCCCCAGAGTGTCATACCTGGCAACATTGATACTGATAATGATGTGGGCCTCGCCCCCAGAGTGCCATACCCGCCAAGATTGATACTGATGCTAATGTGGGCTTCGCCCCCAGAGTGCCATACCCGACAAGACTGATTCTGATAACGATGTGGGCCTCACCCCCAGAGTGATGTGGGCCTCGCCCCAAACTGATAGTGATATGGTCCTCGCCCCTGGGACTCATCCCCAAGACTGAAACTGATATGGGCCTCAACCTTGGGACCCATCCCCGAAACTGACTGATATGGGCCTCAACCCTGGGACTCATCCCCAAAACTGATTCATTTCTGAAACTGACTGTACTGTTGCTGCTTCTGATTGGCTTGTCTTTGCCGCTTTTCTTTTTCTTCTTCAAAACCTGTGAATACAAAACAAAACAAACACAAAAAGAATACAAAAAAACGTTACGTGTATACCTGCATGCATGAATGAATTTCCTATTCCGTTAGGTTAGGTCTTCCGCCAGTTCTCCAGGTGATTGCACAGTCTTCTCTCTGGTCTCATGGCTCAATTTATTGTTATGTCCCGGATTCACGAGGTGGTAGACTGGTCGCTCCCATCTTGATTTAGCTTTTCTGTTCTCCGCTGTTTGCACTTGGTCAAGATGAACCACATGGTGGGGCCTTCCATATCATCATACTATATCACATGCTACGAAATAGTCCCAATAGTTATACATATTATCGTCCTCAAGGAATGCTCAGTAATGAAACCAGAGAACATTCAAAACACTCAATGCAACTCAAATTTGAGTTTTTGAATAAATGATCTATGCCAGACTCAAAGTGTGTGTGCGCAAATGTTCTTTCACAGCTTGATCCTTAAGCAAGCCAACTCAATGATTTCGTTTCAAAAATCAGGTTCGATGGGTCAAACCAACCTAGATGTCTCAATTATATTCCGCAATTGCTTTTTCGTGCTCAATGTGGTATGATTTCATTTTTCTTTTCCTTTGTCTTTATTTTTTCTCTCTATTTTTTTCTTTTTTTTTTCATTTTTTTTTTTTTTAACACACCTACCCTTGAAGATAGTATTTCTCCTCATAGTGGTCCTAATACTCACCCATGGGTAGCTTCACGCTTATCGGTTATAGGCGGTTTATTTCTTTTCTTTAGAGACTTTTTTTTTCATTTTCAACCATACCACACATCATAACATAAGCAAATTAGGATAGTCATCTAAGCAAATGGTCATTCACCAACCTACAATTTCTTCAACTAGTCACTTTGCCAACTACTCAGGTTTTCACTACTAAGAACCATAATCAAGTGCTTACGAGTCTAACATAGATCAATCACTCAAAGTATCAGATAAAAGCACGTCAAGAGTTTATCGTTTCTAAGGTTTCGCCCTAAAGCAATCAATTTCATCATCGGACTTATGCCTAACTATTAATGACTAAAAAACAAACAAATTTTTTTTTTCTCTTTTTTCTTTTTTTTTTTTTTTTTTTTCTTTTATCTCTTTCTTTTTTCTTTTTTCTTTTATTTTTTGAAGGCCCCCCAATGGTCTTTCTATCCTTGCCGTGAGGCTTTCTGTTTCTCGATTTCCTTTTCCTTGCTATCCATGTTTGCTAAACTCTTCTTGACAAACCCCTTTTTTTTTCTCTAACCCAATGGATATCTATGATGGCTTTTAAGACACGGGGTTAACATGATGCGTGTATGCATGAGATGCATGAGATACGTGCAATGTATGTAATATATAAGCTCATTTAAAATTTTTACACTAGTTGGCCCATTATCATTTTAAAGTATTCAATCATACTATTGCGCGGTGCAAACTTGTCCCAGTTGAAAAAGCCCAACAGGTTTACACTTTGCGATAACATGGCTAAACAACTTCAAATGATAAGAGGCCCAAACATAAAATGGCCCATCGACATTTTAGAAGCTTTTGGCCCAACTGTCAAAGGACACGAACTCGTCCCAGTTTAAATGGCCCAACAAGTTCAAATCTTTTGACAAAAGGTCCAACTGGATCCAAATGACGACGGCCCAAAACATCAACATAAAAAAATAATTTCTACTAGTTCTACGACTAAGGTTCACATGTGGGTTTATAGGAGTGCGGACAAAGGCTCTCGCTGACAATGCCTTTAACTAAACCCCTTCAACCCACTGTAGACACGGTTAATTAAAGCACAAATCCAAACATTACAAGACATTATTTCGGGGCCGATTCTCTATCCCAGTGGAGTCGCCAGACTGTAGGACACAGAACTTGACGACGTTGTTCTTGGCTCGCGGCCTAGTTGGGAGTACGGAATAGTCCGCGGAGGAACTAAACCGGAGAAATAACATGGAGTCGCCACCCAGTGTGAACTGAGACAAAGATTTAAGGCCGCACTCACCCCTCGCAAGGGAAGACCTCAAACCGTTGGGTTCGGAATGGTCCCTTACTTATGTCACTTGTGATGATATGATTTATGCAATAAACTAACCGAATCTATTCAACATTCATGCTCAAGAGTAATCTACGCCTAAGTCCGCATGCATAATAATAACAATGAGAACCTATATCTAAGTTCGCATACTTCAAAGTAAGTTGTCATAACGGCAAACACGCAATAACATACAATCATCACACAAGCATGCTCAACTATCTAATGCGGAAAATAAATAAGAATCTAAGCATAAATATAAATTAAATCCCTAATGTGAAAACAACATAATCATGGATAAAGAAATAACATTCTATCGACTAAATCATGCTTAAGATAAATAACATGCTAACAACCTAATCATGCTTTAATAACAAATAAATAACCTACGAGCTACAACATGTTCAAACACAAGTTTGGATGAGACGAAATATGTGTCTCTTAAGTGGTACGTGGCGTTGTATCCCGAGTACAAACCGCACTACCGTCCATTCGGATTCGGCTACAGAATTTATGTCTGGGTTTCCATCCTATATACCACAAAAGGGAACACATATTTCGCTCATCCAACAATCACATCATGCCTCAAACGACTCTCATGCGATAATATTTTTAAAATAAACAAAATAAACGAAAGATAATAAATAAAAGGGTGCCCTCAGGTCTAACCTCTTTTGTCGTCTCACGAAAGCGCGTTACACGGTCGTCGGAAGGGAGAATGCTCTGCAACTTTTCTGGTTCACTAATCCAACGTTTCTCCTCGTTGTTTGACTGTTTAGGTTGTTGTTTTCACTTCGTTTCACTACTATTTTTTTGTATTTTCTGGTCACTGTTTTTGGTAATTAGGGGACTATTTTGTGGGTTATTTGGACTGGCTTGGGGGCAGTTTTGTGAGGTTTTGAGACTATTTTTGGAGGGTAAAAGGGGTGCTGTTTTATGCGATTTTGAGGGGAGTTTTTGTGCAATTTTTTGAATCTAATGTGCGGTAATTTGAGCAATTTTAAAGGGGCTGTGTGCGTGAGTTTAAGTGAGAGTGGCAGTGGCTTATGCGTGAATGGCTTTTGAATTTTGCGTTAAGGCTACGTGTGAGGCAGGCTGTGAAGGTGTTGGCGTGGAGTAGTGTTCTGCGTGAAGATAGACAGGTGGCTTTGAAGGTGTATGTGGCATGTTGAGGGCAGGGCTATGGTGCGTGAGCTGAGGCTAATGTGTGTGGGGGCTAGATGGCTTATGTGTGTAGTTTGAGTGCTGATGCGTTAAGGCTACGTGTGGTCAATGGGGTGAGGGGCGTGATGAAGCTAAGTGAGTGGAGGGTGCTACGTGGTCATGTGCGTTTTGTGAGTGGTTTTTGTTGTTTGTGGTGAATAAGAGTGGTGGCTTTTGATTTTATGGAGATGTGCCGAGAGTTAAGAAGAAGGAGAGGCTGCGTGTAAGTGTGAGGCAATGGGGCTGATGACTTGTGCGTTTTTTGGTTCAGGTTTTGACGAGAGTGGTGAGACCATGTGGCGTGAGGGGCTGCAGGCTTATTGAAGATTTTGCCGAGTGTTGCTAGGCTAGGGTTCGTGTGTTGAGTGGCTTGGTTATGTGATGAGTGAGGGTTTGTGTGATGTGAGTGGCTGGACGTGAATGGGGTTGGTGAAGGGGTGCAGTCGGTTGAGGGCAATTGAGGGCTAGTTTATTCGGCTTATGTGTGAAGTGTTTTAGATGTGTGAAGGCTGTGTGTTGAAGGTTGATGAGTGGAGTGAAGGCTTGCGTGAGGTGTATGGCTCCTGGGTGAGAACACGATGAAGGGGGCTGCTTGTTGAAGGTTGATGCGTGAGACTATGTGTTCGTTTGTGCTGTGAGTGATTTTGTGAATAGAGAGGCATGAGGTCTGGTTGAAAGAGAGTGGCGTGAGGTCTTCTAGGGTTTCGTCGCCGAGTCCAGAATGAAGGAGAGAAGGCTGTTTGAGTTGTTTATTCTCTTTTGTTCTGGTTTGTGGTCACTGCCGAGAGAGAGGAAGGGTAGCTACTGCATGTTAAGGTTTATTTTGTTTGGCCGTGAGAGGGGAGAGCTGTCTTAGGGTTGATTTTGTGTTATTTTTATAGTGAGAGATTAGGATTAGGGTTTGCATGGATTAAAAAGGAAAGAAATCAATTATAATTAGGTGTATGATTTTTTTGTTTAGGAATGTTATATATTTGATTGACTTTAATTAGGCATGATATTTATTTTATTTAGGCATTTAATTTGTTAATTAGGTGAGTAAATATTTTAAATTGGTGAGTGATTTATTAAATTAGGAAGTGATTTATTTTAATTTTGGTAATGATTTATTTAATTTTGGTATTAGATTTATTTAAATTTAATTTTTTTAATTTAATTTAAATTGGATTTTAATTGGTTTTAATTATTTTGGATTGGGCTTGGTGTGTCTAAAAACAGAGGTCCAACAAGCGAACCCGAAGCGAAACAAGCGAGTTAAATCTGACAAAAATGCTAATTTCCAACTTTACCCTTCCAACGTCCGTTTCCCGCGGCTTTCACAACTAAAGAGGTAGTGTCTCCATACGAGACTCATCATCGGGCTTATATGCAAAAATGCAGTGCCTACAATAATCATTGATGTTGTCGCCATAGGCTCATGCTGTGCAGCAAGAACCTCAGACATGGATGCTATCAAATAGCTATGGGCTTTCTCATCAGCTTTAATCCAATTATTATAGGTATTTCGTGCAGCTCTGCCAGCATTTGGTTCTGGCTCAGGAGGACATTCCTCCATAAGGACAAATTTAAGGTCTTCGCAAACAAATATATCATTCATGTCACTTTTCCATTTAACATAATTATCCCCGGTTAATTTATCTTATTGTTTGAGAATGGAGATTATTGCAGATGCCATGCTGAAAAATAATAAACGCGCATTCAACATTCATTCATGGCATATTAAAATTTTCAAACATTTAGGCATAAAATTAAACATGATGCATGATCAATTTATAATGAATTAGAAACCAAAAAGAATTACTATGCCATGGTTATCTATCATCCCACAAATGAGTACCGCCATAGGGTAGGTCAAGTATTCACATGATAGACTGAGACATTCTCAATTGATTAATATATCTGAAATAACTCTTATTCCTATATTAATCAACTACCGTTATTTTGATCAAGGAAGCTTTGATTAACAACTTAATCATTCCTTTGTGAGTGAGACCCATTATTTAAGAACCCTTGGACTTAACTAGTGAAGTGTCGCTGTAGGGTAGGTCAAATCACTAGATACATCTAGAGTCTCTATCCTTTCAGAATCCAAATCTGATATTGACCCAAAAAGGACACCATCCGTAGGGGGATGAAAGCAAAGCCGTCTGGAGGCGCTTATTGAATCTCACATTTCTGGATAACAATGGAGATCGCGGGATATATTGTGGTATACCCCTCTCACACTCACTATTAAAAAGTGTAAGGTTTCTATCTCGCTAGTATTTTATGAATCTTAGATTATGCTCGGCTAAAGTCATAACCTTAATTAATACTAGTTGATGATTTAGTGATCTAACCAATTTTAACTCTTAAAATTGTATTCACTAATACCGATTAGTCTCTACTAACCAATTAACTTAATTAAACTAATTTAATCAAGTTGTTATAGTGATCTAATCAATTTTAACTCTTAAATTATTAGTACACTTATAGGTTTTAAAATTTAGAATTCAACGAACGGACCAAATGTCATTAAACCATTTAATCGATAAAAGAACATTATTTATTCCAAAGGTACATGGTATTGTATCCCGAGTGGAGACCATATTACCGTCCATTCGGAACCGGCTATGGAATTTATGTCCCGGTTTCCATCCGATATACCAAGGAAAATAATGCACTCATAAGGTCCATTTGTTTCTAAAACTTGAATTCGCAATTTTTAAACCTTTAAACCAATTAATCTTATAAATCCATTTACAAGCATCTTATATTCTTATTTAACTTTTCAATTTACATAAAATCATATTTTATGACTTGAATATCATGTATGTCTACATGTACTTACAACACATGTTACAAATTGAGTTACAAAATGGACTTATTACAAAAGAAATGAACTTACAACACTTGAAAGAATATGACCTTATGGTCTTTCATTCCCAATACTAAAAATAAGAGCCTGAAAAATTAACGATCAACGCAATACATTCATCACATGAATCAAAGTAAACATTCATCACATGAACATTAAAACCATTCATCTTGTGAATCTAATTGTGCCTACTCATCACAACATGCATTCTAATAATCTATATCTCATATAAGTTATTAAAACTAAAATGAGAAGGGTTAAGAAAACTTTTCAACCTTAAGCTCTCGATGCCAATTGTAGGAAAAGACTTTCCTTAGCGCGGCGGAAGTTGCTTGTGGCGGCACCGGGTCTGGTATGGATCCTTAAAATTTTCTTTGCCTTCTCCATTTCTTGTAGTAGCCGAAATCAATTCTTTGTTGTCCAACACTTGGATCAACCACTCGATCTTCCGAACTATGACTCGAAACCAACAAACCGAAGTGTGGGATTTACTCACAAAGATCAAATCTCTAAACTATTTATAGATTTAGGATGTCACAATGGTGTTTAGCTCTTTGGAATTTCAAACACTCTCACAACACTTGTGAATGTTTGAACTCTCTCTATTTTCTCTCAAATTATTTCTCACAACACTTGTGTGAATGAATGCAAAGTGTTAACCTTAGAAGTGAGAGAAATGGTATAGATTATATTCTCTTACATATGTAGGAAACACTTTCCTCGCGCAGCGGAAGCGGCTTAGGCACACGGATCAGACTTGAAATTTTTTTCTGCTTTTCTCTTCCTTTAGCCGAATGCAACCAGCAGGTGTACTGAAATTTTGCTTCTGTTTCAGACAAGATTTCAGCCCTGGAATGCCCCTGAAACAGTCCCCGAATAGCCCCTGAACTGCAGTGAAATAATGGACTGTTTTGGACCCGAACTGCACCCAAACCAACCCCTGATTTGCGTGACCTGCAGTGATGTTATAGGTCTAATTTTTCCTTCAAAATACAGCCACAATACAGGCCCAAAACGTTCCCAAGGTGTTTCCCAAAAATTCCGAATTAAAACGAAAACAAACTGATCCCCGAAACAACAAAGCAATGGACGATAATGAGGTAAACCAACCCTCAATGCCGTGACCTATGGAAATAGAAGAAAATGATGATTTGTTCGACACCACAAAGTCTTTCGTGCTATGACTCGTAACCAACGGAAAGTAGTGTGTGCTACACTCACAAAATAAATCCCTAAACGATTTAGAGATTTAATCACAATTAATATTTTATTTTTCTTCTTATGTTCTTCAATGGAGTTTCTCAACTTTTGAGAGAATGGTGAAGAAGAAGAAGGTGGCTAGGGTTGCAAAAGTGAGAGTTAGTCAAAAGAAAATCAAATTTTCTTTAGATACTTAGGTCAAATTGTTTATGTAGGAACTGCATTTTGCATGTAAGTCTCTATGATGAGTCTCATTTGGAGACACTACCTTTTATGTCACGGAAGTCGCGGGAAATGAATGTTGGAAGGGGAAATTCAGAATAAGTATGTCATTGGATTCAATTCACATGTTCACTGCTTCCGTTCGTACTACGTTCGTGAACACGTTTGAACGTCAAACAGATTATGGGCGTTCGTGTAGCGTTCGAATCGGCATTTGAACGGTGTCGGTACTTCTGGTTTTGTTGCTAGCCTCACGCTCAAGCCCATTTAGCTAGGGATGGCAAATTCCGGATCCGGACCCGGATCCGCAAGTGACTCGACGGACCCGGCTCCGGATATGGACCCTGGTCCGGATATGGACCCGGTTAAGCACTTCCGGGTCCGGAGCCGGGTATACCCGGATCCGGACCCGGGATCCGCAACTGCCCTTTTTTTAAATCTATTCAAAACCCATAAAAGAAAAAACTAAAATTGCTTCAAACATCAGAAACCAAAATTGGGGACACCTCCAATTCACAGAACAACCTAAATGACTAAAAAACTACTCATATAGTTACTCACAGTCACATGACTCACATCTAAATATCCGATTCACCAATTGATTCACACTAAAAAACTAATCAAATAATTACAGGCGAGGAGTACTCACATCAACAGTCAATGGTGCTCGGCACTCGTCAGCTCATGCGGTGAACTGAAGAGGGTGAAGACTGAAGATGAAGGTTGCGGTTGCTGAGCGTGGCGTGACTGTGTGAGGAGTGGGCACTGAGCATAAATCCGAGCGTGGCTGTGTGACTAGCTGACTGCGACTGGCGAGCGTGACTGCGTGGGTGATGGGTCTTGGTCGTGAGTCGTGACTGAATAAGCCGATAGACTGAGTGACTGACTATTAATGGAAGAATGAAGATGTTGATTGTTGGCGATGGCGAGTTGGCGACAATGGCGAGTTGGCGATGGCGAGTTGGCGACAATGGCGTAGATGCGTAGTGGCGTCACTGGCGTGGGTCGGTAAGGTTGAGACTTGAGAGAACTTGAGAGCTGGGATTTGAGAGCTGAGTGCCTGAGCTAAGATTTGAGATCTGGGATACTGAGAGGGAGTCAGAGGGAAATGGGAATGAATGAGTCGAATGAGGGAGAAGGATTAATTTAGGGTTAAGTGACAGTGAATCAGTTTTTTTTTTTTATTTTTTTTCCGGGTCCGGAATTATCCGGACCCACATCTGGACCCGGAATGATGCGGGTCCAGTAAAACAAGACCCGGATCCGTAATTTTTTAAAGCGGATTCGGGTCTAACCGGACCCGGATATTCCAGGTCCATGCGGACCCGGGCCGGGTCCGGGTCTGCCTGCCATCCCAACATTTAGCCCACCAAAACCCACCCAAAAATTATTAAAAGATTTAAAACACATGTCACAAATTAAAATAATATCCTCCCTAAATTAAATAATTCACATACCTAAATGAAACAAATCAAATATATGATCTTCCTAATTAAGCCAAATCAAGTCCCCAATTAACTAGATATTTTCCTTGTGAAACACTAATTAGAATATTCCCCCCATAATTACTCGATCCCATTCCTATTCAAACAAGAGAAACCCTAGCTTTTGCCTATAAAAGAAACACAAATCCAACCTTAGAACCCCTAGCATATACATACAAATCACAGAAAATTCTGCAAAGCATTAGCACCCAAAACTCTCCTAGCATCTCACGCCCAACACAAGAAACAACAAACAAATAATTCTCTTCTCCTCTCTCTGCAATAGCTGAATACTCATCCCTCAAGACCCCCTCCATTGCCGCATAAACTCAGCCCATTTACCTCACCGAAACAGTCCCCAAACCACACCCAAACAGCAGCCCGAATACACCAAAAATAGTAACCGAATACGGAAAACAGTGACCAGAAAATACAGTGAAAATAGCAGTAAAACGGAGTAAAAACAGCAGCCCCAAACAGCGAAAGGAAGCAGTGGACCAGTGAACCGGAGGAGTTGCAGAGCATCAACCCTTCAGATGGCCGTGTAACGCACTTCCGAGAGATGTTTTTAAAAGGTTAGACCTGAGGGCACTTTTCTTATTTATTTTCATTCATTTTTTTAATTGCTTTATTTATTTTCTTCACATGAGAGTCGTTTGTGGATGCATGTTATGGCCTTTGAATGGATGGGAAAATGTGTCGTCTCTTGTGGTATATAGGATGGAAACCCAGAAGTAAATTCCGTAGCCGAATCCGAATGGACGGTAGTGCGGTCTGTACTTGGGAAACAACTCCACGTATCACTTGAGCAAACGGAACATGTTTCACTTTACTTTTGTATCTTGTTCATTTATTATTCGCATTTTGTTATTCCGCCATTTACTTTACGTACGTTGTGTGTTTATGTGTTGATGATACAGAGCGCATGGGCAAATCAAGTTGGATTAAAGGTCCTCCATTTTGAAGAATAAAGAGCCTAAGGGCTACCTTTGCCACGATGTTTTGCCGCACCGGACGAAGTTTGTTTGGTTGAATGTAAGATATGTTCAACCGAGCATACAAGGTCCTATATTGTTGTCTTTATCTTTTATGCATTGTGATGTAATACGCATGGGCTTATTACGTTGGTCTAAAGGTTCTCCATTTGGAGAAAGAAAAGCCTAAAAGGCTACCTTTACCACGATACTTCGCCGCACCTTTTATTATTCTTCCATTTACTTTCCGTATGTTATTTTTTTGTGTATTGATGATGAGGTGCCCATGGGCTAACTAGGGTGGATTAAAGGTCTTCTATTCGAGGGAAACTACCTAAAGGCTACCTTTACCACGATATTTTGCCGCGCCTTTTGTTATGTCATTGACCTTTTACATATCATTGCTTTATTTACGCATGTATTGCATTCTAGTGCGCATGGGCTAACTAGGGTGGACTAAAGGTCCTCTATTCGAGGGAAAATGCCTAAAGCCTACCTTTACCATGATGTTTTACCGCGCTGGATGAGGTACACTTGATTGAAGATGAATGAGTTCAATCGGGCACACGGGGTCCTACATTGTGCATTTGCTCATCTATGTATGTGTTCGCGTCGTCCATCATGCATCAGGTTTTGTCCCGTTCGAACACATTTTTGAACACTATACGAACGGGAACCTTCTGTTTCCCGTTCGAACACGTTTACGAACGCTACTCGGACGCGCATGCATTTTGTTTCTTCAGGTCTTGTCCTGTTCGAACGCGTTATCAAACGCTATACGAATGTGAATCTTCTGTTTACCGTTCGAACGCGTTTACGAACGCTACTCGAATGCTCATACGTTTTTTTTTATCATGCATCAGGTCTTGTCCCGTTCGAACACGTTCTCGAACGCTACACGAATGCGAACCTTCTGTTTACCATTCGAACGTGTTTTCAAATGCTACACTAACGCACATACACTGAACTAATTACTTTTCATTTCATGCATAATTACTTCTTGGGTGATTTCTCTTGTATTATGTAATTAATCATACCATTCCATTATTGACACTTTTACTGTTATCATCTATTTGTATTCCCGCATTTATCTATTTGATGTATTCTTGAGATGGTGTTCAAGCATGATTAGGTCGTTATTATGTTACTTGGTTCTTAAGCATGATTTAGCTGTTAGTACGTTATTCATCTATGTATGATTTGGTTATCTTCTTTCGCAATAGGCATTCAACTTATGTTTATGTTTAGGTTGTCATTTATTTTTTCGTGTTTGATAATTCAACACGTTCATGAGATTATTGTGTGATATCGTAGGTTTTCCGTTATGATGATTTATTTTATACATGCGAACTTAGGAGCAAATTATCCTTGGAAATATATGTTGCTTAGGCTTGGTTAGATTATTGCATAAATCATATCATTACAAGTGGCATAAGTAAGGGACCATTCCGAACCCAACGGTTTGAGGTCTTCCCTTGCGAGGGGTGAGTGCGGCCTTAAATCATTTTCCCGGTTCACACCGGGTGGCGACTCCATGTTATTTCTCCGGTTTAGTTCCCCTGTGGGCTATTCCGTACTCCCAACAAGGCCGTGAGCCCGGGACATCGTCGTCCAACATCTGTGTCCTACAGTTTCCAAAACAAAACAACCAAAACCCTCACACTTCAAGCAATAATCGGCCATGACAAGGAATTATTCAATTTTTGTAACATCAAATTTTCAATTACCATTATTGAAAAGATGTTACAAAATTAAATAAGAAATTAACTATTTTGAAAATCATAATTTCCAAATTAATGCCAATGATTATTTGTTTCCAAAACAAACAAATCCATTCCCTTTATTCATATCAAAAATTTGGCAAAGGCATATATTCTTTTATTATTTTTGTAACAATTGTATTAGCTTTCCATAAAGCCAAAGATGTTACAAAATCAAAAGGGTTTAATACCATTACAGATTTGTAACTTCCAAAATTAAATCAAGGGTTTCCAAGACACTTTAATTTGGAAATTACAACTTTAGCCTTCATTTAAATTATATCATATATAATTTAATTATTAATAATAATAAATAATTATCATATAATAATTTATTATATAAATCATATATTAACTTTTAATATATAGTTCCAAGTGTGACAAATTATATTATTAATCATATTAATAATATTTATACTTTTGTGAGTATATAATTGGACTATCCAATTATACTAAATCCGTTATAGTAAATTGAGCTAGCACGGGGACCAAATGGAGCTACAGTTCCGAGCTCCAATAATCTCGAAATATTATTTAAGCTCTTAATTAAATATTTTGAATTATTAACTCCGGGTTATTCCACTAAAAACCCGAAGTTGCACTCTCGTTGCCGCAGATGATATATTAAGCCGAACTATGTCGGTGTCCATCGATATAGTCATTACATATAAATTGACCATTCACGAGTATATCGTAATTAGAGCCGGGTCATAATGTCCGTTATACCCGTCTAATTATTTTTACCTTAAGTACCATTGATTCTCTAATGGACGATTTATTCATAACGATTATGAATTTTAATCTTTCTATTCGCAATAGAAAGACTTGAGCGCTCAAATCGTTCAAGCACCAAATCAACCCTTAAGAAAGATACTCATCTACTTCTCGCAAGAAGGAGTGAACTCCATGTCTATGTAAAACGTTCCCAGCTACATAACAGACCATGCCCCCAAAATACGTAGCTATTGGTCGGGACTGCTACACCAACCTCACATTTGTAAATCAAAGGACATGGCCTGCCATGCAGGAGTTCGTAATACACTCAGGATTAAGATCAATCCATATATGACCATATAGTAGATCTAAATGACTTTCTTATTTTAACGGATATTATAATAATGTCATTTCCATCTGGGTCCAGTCCTATATGATCACATCATACAAAGTGCCTTCATTCTCATCTCTCTACATGGACGATCCCGGATCAAGGTCGCCATACAAATATAGAATGGACCGCAGCTATAGATAAACTGTAAACAAAGTACCTACTTTGTTTACTCTTTATTGACTATTTAAGATTACTAACTTCAGACTAAAATCCTCTTGTGTATGACACTCATACACCAAGTCTGAAGGTAAATAATTAATCTAGAGTATTCAAGATGATTTATAATATGCGAAAATTAAACAAACAATTTGATAAATGAATAATGCATCATTTTATTTCAAAACACATAAAATTGTTTACATCAAATGTAGCTCTAGGGCATACATCCCAACAATCTCCCACTTGCACTAGAGCAAATGGGATATGTCATGTAATCCTAGACCATCTAGGTGACCTTCAAAAACTTTAGCCGGTAAGGTCTTTGTAAACGGATTAGCCAGGTTCTCTGCGGATGCAATCTTTGTGACAGTAACGTCTCCTCTCTGCACTATCTCCCTGATGAGATGATATTTCCTCTCTATATGCTTTCCCCTTTTGTGGCTTCTTGGTTCTTTGGAGTTTGCCACCGCACCACTATTATCGCAATAGAGTGTGATTGGTTTATCCATATCTGGAACAACTTTCAGATCTCCCAAGAATTTATGGAGCCAGACTACTTCCTTAGCTGTTTCACAAGCTGCTACATATTCAGCCTCCATTGTGGAGTCGACAATGCAAGATTGCTTTATACTCCGCCATACTATAGCCCCACCACCTATGGTGAACACTGATCCAGATGTAGATTTCCTAGAATCGACATCTGTCTGAAAATCAGAGTTTGTATATCCTCTTAGTATCATATCCTCACCGGAATACACAAGCATATAATCTCTCATTCTCTTAAGATACTTGAGAATGTGTTTCACAGCCACCCAGTGATCCAATCCTGGGTTTGACTGAAACCTACTGACTACTCCCACTGCAAAACAGATGTCCGGTCTCGTGCATAACATAGCATACATAAGACTACCAACTGCTGAGGCGTATGGGATATGTCTCATTTCCTCAACATATTGAGGTGTCTTAGGAGACTATTCCTTTGACAAATGAATTCCATGCCGATAAGGCAGGTTGCCTTTCTTGGAATTCTGCATCCTAAATGGCACAAGGATCTTGCCGATGTAGGATGTCTGAGACATAGCTAACAGTCGTTTCTTGCTATCCCGAAGTATCTGAATCCCAAGAACATAAATGGCCTCTCCCAAATCTTTCATTTGGAATTGGTTAGCTAGCTAGGTTTTCACGTCTGATAATATATTTACATCATTCCCAATGAGTAAAATATCATCGACGTATAAAATAAGAAAAACCATCTTTCCGTCAATGACGCGCTTGTATACACAAGGCTCATCAACATTCTGCTCAAAATCATAAGACTTGATCGTGGTATCAAATCTTATATTCCAAGATCGAGATGCCTACTTGAGTCCATAAATGGACCTTTGCAGCTTGCAAACCTTTTGCTCTTGACCTTGGGCGATGATCCCCTCTGGTTGTATCATATAGATACTCTCATCAAGATTTCCATTCAAGAATGCAGTCTTGACATCCATTTGCCAAATTTCATAGTCATAATATGCGGCAATGGATAGAAGAGTGCGGATGGATTTAATCATGGCTACTGGTGAGAAAGTTTCCTCATAGTCAACTCCCTCTTTCTGGGTATAACCCTTTGTAGGGGTTGGTGCTCAGAGCGCCAATTCCCGGTTGTATTTTGTTAAATACTTTTGTAAAACATTATTATTAGTAATAATATATGCAGTTTCTATAATATAATCTATTCTATTATATGGTAAAGACGTAATGACCTTAGAATGATTAGTCATGGTACAGTTGCAAAAGCGTCGCAACGGACATTGAGTCGTATCATGACGTTGTCATTCTCAGACAGTTCATGGTCAAGGTTTACACTACTTGGTCAGTATAGTAAACCCGTTGAGACCGGTACATGTCGTATACTGGAATATATGATTCCAATGGTTTCTCAATGAACCATAAGTCTTGGAGACTAGTATAGACATGTAGGTGTTTATAGTGGATAAACACTGAACGACTCACCGAAGATTCTTAATGGATGGTACACCAGCATCAATAAGAATCTTCTCGGGTTGAGTAGCACTTGTGATTCTTAGACTTGAGATGCCATTGTGGGCACATGAGACATCTTCTCTACACTTAGATGGCAGTCACGTCACCGATCTATTAAGATCAGACCTCCGCCTGTTCGTTGGGTGTAGATAGATCCTCAGGGTGTCCTATGTGTATCAAGATAGGATCCGTCAGTTTTGTGTACCAGAGCATAGGTAGTCCATATGATTAGCAATCAGATAAAACCATGGGCCCGTGGTAAGTTTAGAAGCTAGTTCTAAACATTCTTTTTGAGATTGCTATAGAATAGTCGACTGGATAATCCCTATAGAGATTTGACGTTTATATCTGTATCTCTAGGATTTATCCGGATACCTGTGACGGAGGAATTATACATTTGCCATGACCTCGACCTGTATGGTTTAGCGAGATTATCAGTGATCGTCATAATCTACGGGGGATAGATTATGGACATGAAATTTGATTTCGTGACGGAAATACCTGAACCTAGAGAGTCTCAATAATGAAACATACTCGTAGAGCACTAGAGCAACATTAAAAAATAATATTGATTATTTATAAAGTCGTTTAATGGTTAAACGCAAGTTACATGCTAAAGAGACTAGATAGTCATTTGCTTAATTATTGTGTATTTACATTTAATACTTGATTAATTTAAATACACATTAATTAATAGTCAAAATGAGTTATTTGACTTATTTCCTAATGAATATATGTTTTTTAATATTTATTGTAAATATTATACATATATTTAATATATTTGTATTTGATTAATTAATTGATTATTTAATTGTTAAATGATTAAATTAATTAAAATATAAATATCTTATGTTAGGATAATTAAAGTTAATGATGTTAGTTGCATTTGTTGACCAAAATAAATATCTAATAAAGTTGTTTGTAAGAATTTGTCAAAGTTGACCAATGCATTTGAAATGAAAATTGAAATGAAAACTTGTATTTTTTGTCTTGTAAATTTCGGCCAAGGCTAATTTTTGACAAGTATAATTTTTTTTCATTTGCTTTTCATTTAACTTAACCTAATACACTTTTACAAAAGAAAGACACCATTGTTGAAGCCAAAAGAAAGCTTGAGAAAGAAAGTAAAAACATCAAAAGCTTGGATTTTTAGTAAGTTTCTTGAACTTGCTATTAGTAAGGAATTTATTCCTTTTGTTCTAGGCTTTAATATGTGATATTCTTAGGATGTTCCTTTCTTTATTTCTTGTGGTTTTGATGATGGTTGTTTTTGTTGAAAGTGTTAAGCATGTGTAATGAAGGAAGTGTATGACTATTGTAGTTATATGTAATCTTTTAAGGTTTATGAAACCATGTTGCTATTCTAGAGTTGTTGACCCACTCTTAAATGACCTAGATTTGATCTTGAGTTGTTTCATTGTGTTGAGACTTGAATTAGTTGAAAGATTGATGATTGAAACATTTGATTTAATGTAAATGGCCTAATTTGCCCAATTTGAGGAAATTGAGAAATTAGGGTTTATAACCTATTCTAAATTTGGGGCTTTTGAGATATGTTGAGCATTTGGGTGTGTATAAGATGCATGCAAAGTTTCATGTTGATTGGATTTCATTAAGATGAGTTTTGAAGCATGAAATGACCAAATGGTCAACATTGGCACCAAATGGTGCTCACGGCAATGTGAGGGAAATTGGGGATTTTGTGTCTTTTGTGTTTTGATGTTTTTGAACATGCTAAGTTCATCTTAGAAATGATTTAGAATCATTCAAAATTGATTTGATCAATTTCGGACTAAAATGGACAAAATACCATATAAGGGTAATTTGGTAATTTCACTTGAATTTGATTCATTTGAAATTTTATTTCATTATTTGATTATTGGGTAATTAAATAATGGTTTATTTATTTAATCCAAGAAAAAGTTTGAAATCTGAAAATCGGTTTTCACCGCTTCCGCTGCATTACCGGATTCACCCCGCCTAAATAACCCCTTCAAAATGGTATCAGAGCGAGTCTGATTCTAGGCCACTTAAAATGTAGCCTACATTGAATCAATGTTTATCATGTTTTCTTGATTTATGCATGCTTATTAGGAACTAATTTGATTAGATTTAGGGTGTATGACACTTAGCGGAAAATCCCTAATAATAAGGTTTAAATGTAATTTGTATTTGATGCATGTTATATGGTCCGTCTTGTCAATACGGTTTATGAATACTTCTTTGTGACTACATCCGAGACCGTGCCTCTGCTGTGAGGGTGTAGCCGATAAAGATTTATTTATACCGGATGTATATCTGATACTAGATAAATTCAAGTAAAAGCGGAATTTGAACGTGCCCTAGCTGTCAGGATTACGTAAGTAACTGAGTTTATCATTGAAGAGTATTACCTTGGTACGTCTCCTTGTGGGCCTGCCTTCGCAGCGACAACGAGAAACGGCCAGGACCGGATACTTAGGAGTCACTTTTGAGTGATTGACAAATGAGTGTCTACCTGATGAATATACGTAGGCGAGACCGTGCCTCTGCTGTGAGCTGAAATATATTCACGGGATCCACCTTTCACTATTTATATTTAATTTAATTATTAAATATTTGTATTCTGTTTTGGATTACAGTATTGCATGATTTAGTGGGAGGGGCATATTAGATTAAAAATCCATGATCTAGTTTATGCTTTTGATATATATGAAACTGCTTAATTTCTGCTAACCGTTTTTCGTGATCTATAGATAGATTTGCGATGGCGGGTCAATCCACAAACCAGTTTGCGCGTATGTTAGATGCGAACAAACTAAAAGGCGCTGAGAACTTTACAGACTGGGAATTGGATTTGAGGATTGTCCTCGATTCCGAAAAGTTGGGTTATGTTCTTGAGGGTCCTTACCCCTTGCAGTGGGTGAGGATGCTTCAGAGGAGAACGCCAAGTTTTTGAAGCTTGGAAGAATGATGATTTAAGGGTTAAATCATACATCCTTAGTTCGCTCTCTCCGAAACTCAAGCAACAATACTATGGAACATCAGATTCCTATAGTTGATGATAACACGATTGAGACAATCGTTCGAGAACCAAGAACAAGTGATTGTTCATTAAAGTCGCCATGGAACTGTTTCATGCTCGTCTGGATGAGGGGCAAAGTGTTGGCCCACATGTTCTTCAAATGATCGATTGATCGATCAATTGAGGCAACATAATCTCATCCTAAATGACATTCTCGGTAGGAGTGTCATTTCGTGGTTCTCTGCCAGCTTCATTCCGACAGTTGTGATGTACTTCAACATGCACGGGACTGTCTGCACCTACCATGAGCTGCATAAGATGTGCTCACGGCAGAAGAGGACCTTAGGAAGGGATTACCAACTCGCCCTCCTAGATCTACTTCTCTTTCAGCTTCTCCCAAGGAATGTCCAAGGGGAAAGAACAAGAAGGGGAAGAAGAAGAAGGAAGGCAGTTGGTCCAACAGCAGGTGAAGATAGCCAAGCCCAAGAGGGCTTCTGAAGACAAATGCATCACTGCGGCAAGGTCGGGCACTGGAAGAGAAACTGTCCATTACATTGCTCAGATCAGGAGAGACAGAGCATCTACATCAGGTACTTTTATTTTCCAGTTATTGATTTATCTTTGGCTTGTGAAGCGTTACATCCAGCTGGATTTTAGATTCTGCTTGTCCCATTCACATTTGCAATTCGTTGCAGGTGCTGAAGGAAAGTAGGAGGCTGAAGCCAGGGGAGATGCGTTGCGGTTCGGGAGTGGAGACTCTTTGGATGCAGTTGCAGTGGGAGTATGCGAGATCTCATTGCGAATGGGACACTTTTGCTTAATGACTGACATTTTGTACCAGGATGTGTCGCTAATATTATATCACTTTTTGTACTTGATACAGAAGGCTTTTGTATGAATATTAAGAATAGTTCTTTGTATTTATATGATAGAAATAATATTCAGATCCTTAGTTGTCCAAATCAGCCATGGTCATTAACATTGCAAACTTCTAAAGATTATATTAAATACTGGAGTTAATAAACGTAGATTACCTGAAATAATAATACTGAACTTTGGCATATGAGA
>SKCR01016306.1:0-52248 GCA_019454045.1 Zanthoxylum bungeanum | reverse complement strand
TAACTAGTTTAAAGTCCGCATGTTAATTTTATTTATTGGTATATAATTTTTGATTGTAATTATTTTTCAATTAGTATTAACTATAATATGAACAAAATCAAACAGTATTAAAAAAAAAAGGACATTTATGACGGGTGACGACATTGAAGGCTTCAAACTAAGTTTCTGTTTCATTTTCCTAATAAGTTAACTCTATGGGTGATAATTTGAATTAAGATTCATTTATTCGTTCGATTGATTCGCTTAAAGTGAATGCGAGTTTGAAAAAATGGATTTGTTTAATAAATGGATCAATTCAATTCGATTCGTTTATTAAACGAATCGATTACGGATTTAGGCTAATTAATTCGTTTATGATTCGTTTTATTATTATTTTTTCTACTGATTATTATTATTTTCCAAGAAATTATGACTAATTATCATAGAAAAATAATATTGTGGATATTTGGTGAGCTATTTTTAATAAATATATTAATTACGTATTTCATATTTATATATTTATGAATAATTAATGTAAATAAATTATGATAATTTGTGTTATTGAATAATATAATGACTAAGCGAATAGAATATGAATCCTGATATTAAAATTTATTAAATAAACGAATCAAATACGAATCCATCACATTTTGATTCAATTCGTTTAGAATTCGATACAAATTCGATTCGGCAACTTGTTTTACCACCCCCAGTAAACACTCACTTTGAAAGATAAATTTAACTGTTATTTCATTTACAACGATGTGCCAACTTATGATTTTGATATCAACCCAATTTTTTCATGTTTAAGAGTTATACATGTTTCCAAAATGATTAAAACCATTAGATACGAGGCCTAACCTGCATTACGAGGGTCTTCGGCGAAACGTGGGTACATATCATCAAAGTCTTTTCACTCAGTTGCATCAGCAGGGTGTCTAAGAACTCCCTCATCACCAACTCTCTTATCATAATATCATCTCATGTCAGATGCGGTGTGAGGTGACATAAATAATCTTTATAGTCTCGATGTCAATGGAATATAGTACAACACCTTCTAAGGCACCTTCTTCCCAGTACCAAAAATTTTATACTAATTTTCTTCACATATTGGAAAATTCTCAAGAAATTCATACTTTGCACAAAATAATACACAATCATACTTAAAGGCATGTATCAATTCATACCCCAATCCGAAATCACGCAATATTTCTTTCGCCTCATAATATGATTTTGGCAATACTGTGTGAGTCGATAACATATGTCCAAACAACTCTAACATCATATCGAAATTAAGATCCAAAAAAATTCTAGATACACTAGATACATATGGAAGTAACATAGCAAAAAATCAGAATTTTTTAACTTAGGATGAAGCCAAACCAAATTTTTGAAATTGAGTGACCGGCTTGCCACTGCACCCAGTTTTATTTCTGAATAACCCCTGAATGTTGGTTTAGAACTTGAGTTTTCGTAATCGAAACCGAGATCCGTAAAAACTGACATAAACTAAACACATGAAAGTCCATTTTATTAAAATTACAACCCTTAATTCTATTCCAATTAATCGTAGTGAATTTTCGAAGTTACCCTTAGAGCAGAAAATTTTAACGATTAGGCAGAATTTGAAATTTTTACTACCGCACTTCTGTAACTTAGAATCTATGTCCGTAAAATTCTTATATGACCTGAGTACCCTGAATTTTTAGTGAATTTGGTATCTCATGCTTTGGTAAAATTCTTATATGACGCTCGATTGACGATATGTTTTCGTCTCGACACTCGTTGCATGTTTTTATGTTTTCTTTACGACTTATCATTGTGTTTCCGTCGGAGTTCATATTTAGGGTCTCGTCCATTAGAATGGATTGACCCACTACCTATCGATAAGGATCGTTCGTTCCTCACTGCTCAGTCCTTTGCGCGCGACTTAGGCATTGAACACTTGATATGTTTTTGACGATACATGCATGAAAAATGGTTTATGAATACGTTTTAGATTTTTTCTTATGGTTTGTTATTTTAGTATCCCATTCACCAGGTTGTTCAAACAATCTTACCCCCCAACTCCACATTTATTTTGAAGGTAGCTTTATCTGGTGAACCATAGCCGAATAAGAGCATGTGATTGAGGAATTGAGATTACTGCAGTCATTAGAGTATGGGTCTGTCATGCTAAATATATTGTTCGCATTCAAATAGAATGCATGTATGTCGGTGTGAGTCAAGTCTAAAGGTATATGATATTATTTATATGAGGTATAAGTCTTTATTTAACGTCGGTCAGTTGTTCGTACAACACTATTTGGTTCGTGAAATAGATTAATAAATGTTTGTGATAGTAACATAGTCAAGGAAGTGTAGAACTGGTCAGAAGCTCAGGGTAGTGGTGAGGACCCAGCACATGCCAGTAATATCCCGCACTGGAGATGTTACAGTATTGAAAAAATTGAATAAGAAGAATGAATAGATATAAGAAGGGCGGGGTTGTTTTTTTTTTTTTTTTTTTTTTTTTGCAGACTTTTTAGCATCCCCGGTATCAATACTGACGCTAATACATTTAGTGTCGCAACCTATATTAGACATGAAATCGTACAACATTTAACGTCGAGAAGATAGGTTGTGATGCTAAATTAGGACGTTTTTTAGTTTTGAAGTTATGTATCGACACTAAAGGTTGTAACCTTTGGCGTCGAATATAGTTAGCGATGCTGACGCTAACTATTTCGACGCCAAAGGTTGATATTTAGCGTCAAAATTGTTATTAACCGACGCTAAATGTTAAAATTTTTACGTGGAAAATTCTATGAGGATGCTAATGTTTGTATTTTAGAGTCGTTGATCCTTACGACATAATATGGTTATTATTTTTAGCGTCCCGTATTTCTAGCGACACTAAATATTTATTTGACGACGATTTTATCAGTGACACTAAAACTTTAGACGTTAAAGAACCTGTTTCTTGTAGTGTCCCTTCATTCATACCAAAAATGGAACACTTGATTTAAGCCGTATTATTGCGTTGCTTACGAGGTTCCCTAAGATCAAGGGCAAAGGCAATTATTTTACTAATACAAATTTATTATTTATAAGTATCGTTTGGTCTTTTAAATTTTTAATCTCTATTTCCTCCAATTCATCGGATTTTTTTTAGGGCAAATTCCTTCATTCACTGAGGAGAATGTGAACTCATTCACTTGACGAGAAAAACAAGAGAGTAGAAGTTCATTTTACTCATCTCAATTTCTCTCTGCTAATAAAAATAAAGCGAGCATAAGGGGAAAAGTTTTAAAAGAAGACTATTTTATTCGGTTTAGATCGACTACTGAACTTAATTTTGTACTTATTTTTTTTTACCTATTAGAATAAAAAAGTTAAAATATCTTTTTTTTTAAATAGGGAACGTATATTTTTAGAAGTTCGTCCATGGACATAGGCGTGGGTTTGGCAACCCAAGCAAACCAAGGTTGAAAGTGTAAATTTCCCTGCTAATTTTAAAATTTAACCCTCTCAAATTAAAATTTTAGCCGACAAAAAAAATTAACCACGCCTAAATTTAATCCTGATTCCACTCTGGATTATGAATTTGGTTTTGTGCTTATCTTTTTATCATTTGTGATTGATAAGAATTTATACGTAATTGAATCTTATTAGTTAATTTTTCTTTACTATTAATGCACAACTAACATAATATTATAAAAACTTTAGCACAATTTAACATAACACCGGATCCAAATTCATTTTATTTACTCGATTTTGGTAAATAGTCCAATATTGAACCAGATGTTACACCTGATGGAAACTTGCTCACACAAAGAACACACTTTTATTAACTCACAACTTAAATATTACAACTTAAGAAGCTTTGCTTCTAAACTCCCACTCTTACTCTCAAACTTTCTTTAGAAGTTTTGCTTCTTGTTTTTCTTTCTTCCTGGATGCTTAAACCGAAAATTATATTATGTGCCGGGTGTATATGTCTTCTCTCTCACAGCAAGCGGGCCTCACACAGCTGTGAGGCCCGCTTGCTGTGAGAGAGAAGCATATACACCCTGCACATATATACCACCTCTGCTTAAACACCCAATGGATGGGGCTATTTATAGTAGTAGGAAATCAATACAAGCCACACAAATTAAATTAATCAATTTAATACAAACCACACACACTAACTCATAAATGGGAGATGCCAGACTTTCTTCCACTCCAAGTTTCTTGTGGTGTCTTTTCCCTCACACTTTTTGTTGGAGATCTATTGGATAATAAACTGTACATGCAACAGCTTCTGTCCAAAACTCCTTTGGCAATTTCTTAATTTTGAGCAAGCTTCTAGCCATATCAAGGATGATTCTATTCTTCCTCTCTGCGACTCCATTTTATTGGGGGGATCTCAGAACTGTCAATGGTCGACAGATTCCATTTGCCTCGCAAAACTCTTGAAATTCTTTTCCAAATGAACTCCCCCCCTCGATCAGATCTCATAGCTTTGATCTCGAGACCAGTTTCTTTCTCCACGGAAACTTTGAACTTCTTGAATGCTCCAAAGACCTCTGATTTTTGCTTCAAGAAATATACCAAAGTTTTTCTTGAAAAATCATCTATGAAGAGAAGAAAATAATTATTTTTACTGAAGGAACTTGGCTTGATTGGACCACAAACATCTGTGTGCATGTATAAGCTCGAGTGGCTTCTTAGCTCTTGAGTCTAACTCATTTGGAAAGCTTTTTCTGAATTGTTTCCCGAGAAGACAACCTTCACAAACTTGGTCAGGATGGTTGATTCTAGGTAGGCCTGTCACGACCCCCTCCCTAGGGCGGGCCCAACCCTAGAAAGAGGTCCGCGATCAACTTCAGCTCGAGCATTCTATATGCCAACTCAACCAATTTAAAACACACAAATAATACATCACAAATTACAACCCATAAAGTATACATACTTTTATGGTTTACAAACACAAGACTTAAAAATTACAAATGACGACTCGAATGTCTGGACCAACCCGAAAATACAACTGTGCACGTGGATCAAAATCTGGTACTGCTACTGCTAATTCTCGCGAACTACCTGAAATTTTGGGGAAGAGTGGAGTGAGCTTAAAAAAGCTCAGCAAGTAAGCACTCATTCTCTCAACATGACCTCACCAACAAAATAAGGTTATATATATAATATATATATATATATCGATATATAAAAAATATAATATATGAAAATAGCATATATTATAATATCATCTCATTCATCATCCCACAACACTACAAACATCCATCAAACATGGTTGCTAAATCCGGGTTTAGTATAACAGAGGATTGAAACCAATGGAGAGTACCTCATCACAACTCCCAGGTTTCCAACCATATCAACTCGCAAAATGTGAGTGAAATATAATCAATGGGGGAGTCCCCGTATACCCCCAAATCAAAAACCAATGGGAGAGTACCTCATCACAACTCCCAAGGTTTTGATCATCTCATATCATCTGGGTATCATCACATCATCTCAAATCCGACCACTATTATACAAAACCCGGCAGCATAGCACAACATCACACATCATCAAACACAATCACATCTCACATCTCAACATCAATCCATCAATCTCATCTCAACAATCATGATTTCATATTTATCAGCTTTCAATATCTCAATATTATATCTCAACAAATATATTAATATAAATAATATATATATAATATACCATTATATTATATATATACCGACTCTCACAACACCATCAATCATCAAACAATATGTTAAGAGAATCACCACAAAGTGTACTTACCTCTATCCAAGCAAAAGCCCTTAATATATCTATCTCCTCGCTAGAATCTGAAAATATAAAATTACGATCAGGTCGCTCAATTATCCAAAATTACGATTTTATTACCCCTAAACTTTCTAATATGCCCAAATAGTCCTACAATTCTTAAATATTACTATTAACCCCTAAAAGCCAGAATTTACAATTATACCCTCTTAATTATGGCAAATTTATATTTATGTCCAAAACTTTTCCAATTCTATCATTTACACCCCCCAAAATGATAATAATCACATATCGAGCTCCAACGATCTCCAAACCTCTCAAAGAAAGATCCATTGGTCAGCAACATCTCAAGGATCACAGCGAAGAACGGCTTCAGAACTTGCTGATACTCTTACGAGACAAGCGGGCCCCATAACGAAAATCGGGCCCCACAACCAAAAATTGGGGCCCACACAACCAGATACTATCAACGGTGGATATATATACCAAAACGCTCGTATAATCGAGAGCAACAATCTGCTATGTTCGGATCGTCAATCCACGGTCGGATCTCAACTTCCAGTACAAATCCCGAATTACCGGTAATTATAAAACGGAAAACAACCCAAACGATGTCGGATCAAGAAGTAACCACCGGCGTTGGAAAGATCTCGGCCTGAAATACTCACTCGCCGGCGGTGGCCGTCAAAGTGACCGGAGGTGGCCGGAAAATACAGAATGACGGCGACGTGTCGTCCGCTTCCGGAGACGCGTCCGACGTCCGTTCGCTCGTTCTCGGTGGATCTGGAAATCTGACGGCGGCAGCTTTCTGGTGGTCCGGCGCGTGGTGGAGGATTACCGGCGGTGAAGCAGAGGCGGCGGTTGTAAGTTTAGGCAGAGAGAGAGAGTTTGGGAGAAAATAATTGAGAGAGAAAAAAAGGCTGCTTAAATTAAAATGCTGAGATCGGGTCTTCAAATTTTTGACAAAGCATCTTCAGATATTCATATTTGTTGTCTCCTCATCCACAATAAATTTGACTACCTCAACGTTGGTATTGTCTGCACTACACTGCAACTTCTCAACTTTCTCTCTATTTCTTTCATCCTCCCCCCAATTCACAAGTTAGCATAATAGTTACGTAAATAACCAAGCAACAGCTCTGTTGGAGGAGCCAAAATTGGTCAAAAGTGGTTGTTTTGATTAGATAAGAGATAAGGTGATGTGTTTGTTTTGTTTGATAATTAGGGGGCAAAAGAAAATGATTTTGGTATTGATAATATAATGGTTGGGGTTTGTAAGTTTTGTTTGTTAATAAGAAAGAATTAAAATCAAAAGATTTATATATATATAAAAAAGAGGTATTACAAGGCCTTTCACCATATTCTTCTTAGATAGTAACTCCAAGCTTCCAAAATTGAGATGTCCAAATCTAAGATGCCATAGCCAGATGCATGTTGTAACAGGTCTTCAACACTTTGTAACATCATTTTGTAATGTGAATCACAACATTCTATTCTTCGTCATCGACACTTTTAGCAATGAGTCGATTTTTTGTCATCTTGTATAGAAATATTTAAATTATCATGTGAATAATCATAACATTTCTCTAACAATTGTCCATAGACTCAAAATGTGGCTTTTTCATGTTGGGCACATAATAGAAATTAAAAAAAGTTGATGCCTTCCATCTTTTAAACGAATTAGAATATTACATTTCCTTTCACTGCTATTTTGGAATCATCCCAAATGAGACTTTCCACTTACTGATTCATCAACTCTACAAACATGCTTCCCTTTCTGTAACACCCCGCCAGAGGTAGGATGCTACCGCAGGAGACAGGATTGACCCATCTCCATAAGCCCTGAATCTACCGAAAATTCGGCATGAAGTATCCTAAAAACTGGATAACCTGGATCGCAGTCCAGCACCAAAGGCAAACCAAGAAAACATCATCCCAATAAAAGGACCTCAGGTCCAAAGAAAAACTCATCAAAACCACAACCTAAGGGCTCTGTGCCCACATCATCTATCAACACTCAAGGGCTCTGTGCCCACAACATCACATGCAATCAAAACTTTAAATTATTAATACAAACCACGTACTCAGTTCGATAAAATAAAACAATAATCAAATATCCTGATCTTCTAAAACATTTCCCAAGACACTTGCGAGGGTTGACTGGCTTGAGGGAACACGTCTCGAGAATGACTTCCAAACCGACATGATGGACCAATCTACAATTCATCCTGCAAAACTGGCAAACTGGTTTGATGTGAGTTTTAAAACTCAGTAAGTAACTCTGCTAGTAACACAACAAACAAGTCAAACATATCAGTCGTTTATCAGATTTACTAAGTTACTTTAAATTCGAATTATTAATTTGTTATTATTCCTTATTCTTAACTCTTATCAAAGTTTCACATTTTCATATTAACATATATGATAATCTAATAGCTAACGCCTAAAGTATACAAAGCAAATCGTATATATCTATACTTTTATCACAATAGTCTAACTTTGAAATATCATCAAATCGCTATGTTAAATAAACTTTTCTCAATACCAAATCAAGTCTTTCTTAACTTCCTTTAATTACAACATTACTACTACGACGACTTAACAATCGAGATTCATATACATTTACACATACCTTATCACACCTCTCTTATATACATGCCAAAAATGATTCTAAGTTCTTATACATATACATGCATACCAATGCAGCTAAACAAACGCACTTTATAACATCTAGCACACATTAGTTTCCAAATTTCATTACTAAATTTCACATAAGCATTCGTTATCCATATAATCAACGAGCTCCATCGAACACGTACACACACACTGTCACACACACAATCATCATACAACTAATCATGACGCAAACTTAACAACAAATACTTCACAAGGCATACAATCAAGCAATACATACATATCATGGCACACCAAGTTTGTCACGCGACTCCTCATACATAAGCACATTCATAACAAACATTCCAAAACACGACTCAAACACTCACGTACAAACATATGTTTCAAACATATGAATACACCTCTTGTTATCAAATTCAAATGTCATACCTTTAATAATTCTCATAGCTTTTCCTTTATCGATCAAACATAATCATTCAGGATCTCTATCTAGGAACATCTGATATAACATCTTTATCAACTGAACATATCCAACCTATACGTATCTTAGTACCATATGCATATACGAATACATACTCATATATTTATACATTTTCATATTTATTCACATACACACTTCATATCGTTACAGATTCATACCTTTATGTACATTCATACATACACATAGTCATTAACATCATTAAACCTCTTACTTTATATTATGCTAATAACAAAAGCCATACCTGCGATGATCGTTTCACTTAGCTACACATAATCTCGAACTGCTTCTCAAACTACTTCTTAACTATCTTCTGTTTTACCTAACATATTAATCATCTATACATGTATATATGTAAAATCAAGATACGAAATCACACATTAAGCTCTCATCGCATGAGTTACTTACCTGGCTTCGCGAGCGCCGAAGATCCTACTCAAGTCTGTCAAAATAAATGACGAAAAGCCGTCAGACACACGACTTACAAAGTTCTCGACCAAACTACTATAAAATTCCAAATCTCTTCAAAATGATCAAATCAACTCCTCCGATTTCAATACATTCAGTTTCAGTATTCTTAGAACATCACTAAAATCTATTCCAAGCCACTAGTTCACTTAAATCCCCGATTTTACACGTTCTTAGAAAATCTTCCGAAAACGTTTCCGCAAACGCTACGGAAATGTCTCGAACCCTCCGAACCATCCCGGATTTATCCAAACATGTTCGTAATATCAAAAATAACTCATAACTATTATCAAAACCAAAATACATCTTTATACGCAAAAACTCACTTTTTCCCAAAACTTACATATTCTATCGGATCGAGCAAATCTAATCCGTTTCTCCCCGGATTCTACCACATTTATCGTTTTAACACACTAAGACATATTCAATTCAATTCATGTCCATTTATTACTCTACGAAACTACTGGAACAATCCGATTATATGACAATACACTTTGAAATATGAAATTCTAAACGGAGAGTCGTACCGAAATTTCGAGGCCGTATTCGGACTCCCACCGGCCATACGAACGCGCTGGTGTCGACGGAATTCTGATCGGAGCAACCGTTCGACATGGGTTTACTGTTCACCGAATCTTCCTCTCTCGATTCGCGAGCCTTCGGCCGCTGTTCGGCGAAACCGACTCCGCACACTCGTAGTACTCTCCGAGGTCTTCGATTTGGTAGGTGGCACGGCTCGTGAAACGACCGGACGAGCCGGATCGACACACCCAAGGTCGCGCCCTCTTCTTCCTTTTTCTTGCCGTTGCCGGCGTCTAACGGCCGATCGCCGGCCACCACGCTGCTTGCCGTCGCTGGGGGAGCAGATCGGCACCGGCGCGCCGGCCTGTGGTGGCCGGAATCGTCGCCGGCGAGTCCTCCTTCCAAAAACGACGCTGGGGTGCGGGTAGAGAGAAATGAAGAAGTTTGGTCCAACTGCAATTTTTTAAAACTATGAGGCAATATATACTACCTGGAAAATATCACTTTGGTCCCTGCGAAAATAACAAAACAGCCCCTACCATAGAACCTTCTAGAATTTCGCATTTTCGAAGCCCTTCTGATGCGATTCTCGAAAAGTGTTCAACACGAAAGTTGTTCGTATCGGAAAAACGAGTCTGATGGTCAAAAATCAGCTCGATCGGAGTTCGTTTACTCTTTCTGAGGTCAAAATAGTAAACTTGACTCGAATAATAAAATCTCGTAACTGACTTCCGATCCTACGCGTTTTCCAACGCGGCTAAAAATCATAATCCATTATTCCAACCCATATAACATCGATTGAACTCTTATTCTTCATTATCATCATGCTCCGAGACTATAACATCTTTTCCGGGAATCTTCTAGAATAGTCCTAAAAATCTGGGATATTACATTCTCCCCTCCTTATAAAAATTTCGTCCTCGAAATTTCTCCGTCCTTATTTCTGATCACTCGGAACCAATCGTACGTACTTTACCATCTTGTCCATATTCGGAAGTCACCATACTTAACACCTTTCAAAAGTTACATATTCCATACATCAATACGAATCATGCTATTTCGAAACAAAACATCAAATCTAACATTTCATGTCTAAATCAAGCCAAACTTGTCATTTCAATTCACATCCATTCATAAGAACACTCTCAAACTGTTTTCAATCTCATCCATCAACAAAAAAGAAAATAGACCACAGATTCTACGCAGTCAATCGAATACATCATCTGAAACAAGAAACTTAACACATGTTCTTTACATGCAACACAATATCAAAATGGAAACTTAATACGAATCTCATATTATCTATTTCATCCATAATACAAAATGGAACTCATTCATTTCACATCATGTCATTCTACATCATATATGTAAACGACATCAACATCAAAGTTTACATTCATACATATACCATCGCACATACAACTTTGTATGGCTATCCACATAACACACATAATCATCACAATATCCATAAGATCCATGTCTAACTATAAACTTACATACATACTCTTATAACGACATAAACTTTTATACCAACAAATACCTCTATCGTCACAACCAGAAGTGACAACCATAATACTCTTATGATGTTGATAGTCTGAAATCTGTCAATATCTGCCATTATTCAAAATACATTTGGAAGCATAAAACGATTTCTTTTAAAAATCATTTCGAAAATTCATTTGAAAAACTCTTTTACTATAAACAAAATCAATTTCAAAAATCCATCATCGTAAAAACCATATCGAGCATCCAGCATAACTCACTGGACGAAACATAAACGAGCGCCCAATGCCCAAATCGCGCGCACAGATCGGGCAATGAACGAACCGATCCCCTGTCGACAGAGGGTTGGGTCGTACCATTTCTGATGGCTTAGACCCTACGATCACCCCGGCGGAAACATATGATAAGTTATGAAAAACATAAATGCATACACCGATCGTCGGGGCGGAAACATAACAATAACCGATCATCTCAGCGGAAACACATCAAGAAAACATAAACTATCGCTGAGACGGAAACATATAAATACATCGTATCGTAAAATATCAAAAGTAATGTCCAATGCATCAAATCAAAATGCAATTAGTTTGAAATCCTTTTCTCCCCAAAACATAAATTTGAAAAAAATCATGAATGAGTCTTTAATGCAATGTTTTCAAAATAATACCGATCGTCCACTGCTCAGTCGCGCGCAAAGACTGGACAGTGTACGTACCATGTCGACAGAGTAATGGGCCAGCCATTTTCCGATGGTCTGGACCAGTAACGATCGCCCCGGTGGCCAACCCGGAACGTAACATAACCGATCACCACGGAGGGTCAAAACATAAAATCACCAAGCACCGTGGCGGAAACAAATTTTAGCAAACAGTCTAAAAATATCAAAATCATTTTCGAGCACCGAGACGAAAACATATTAATAGATCTCAAATCATGAAAACTCAAATCAAACGTCGAGGCAGAAACATTTTCTTTATCCTTTATAATCAAAATCAAAACCTCTGAAAACTTTCTTTCTTCCTTCTTTTCTTTTTCTTTTCAAACTCTGTTATGCCAGAAATCAAATTCCAAGTTTTCAAAACATGATTCAAAATATCATTTCAAAATTCAGACTATCAACATCATGAAATCTCATACTTCAAAACACCTCAGATTCACATTACTCACCTATACATATACCTATATGAACAACATACTTTAACTTAATGTACCTGTAACACAAATATATATATATATTGATATCATACAAACATGTTTCAATAATCTGAAATCAACAACATCAATCAAAATCATAGCATATCATACCATATAATATTAATCCAATCAAATAACAAACAAGACTTATATGCTCCATATGCAACAAAAACTTACTCAGACGATCAGATACCCTGTAGCAGCAGTCACCGACACCCTAACCTTTGCTCTGATACCACAACTGTAACACCCCGCCAGAGGTAGGATGCTACCGGCAGGAGACAGGATTGACCCATCTCCATAAGCCCTGAATCTACCGAAAATTCGGCATGAAGTATCCTAAAAACTGGATAACCTGGATCGCAGTCCAGCACCAAAGGCAAACCAAGAAAACATCATCCCAATAAAAGGACCTCAGGTCAAAAGAAAACTCATCAAAACCACAACCTAAGGGCTCTGTGCCCACATCATCTATCAACACTCAAGGGCTCTGTGCCCACAACATCACATGCAATCAAAACTTTAAATTATTAATACAAACCACGTACTCAGTTCGATAAAATAAAACAATAAATCAAATATCCTGATCTTCTAAAACATTTCCCAAGACACTTGCGAGGGTGACTGCCGCTTGGGTAAACCACGTCTCGAGAATGACTTCCAAAACCGACATGATGGACCAATCTACAATTCATCCTGCAAAACTGGCAAACTGGTTTGATGTGAGTTTTAAAACTCAGTAAGTAACTCTGCTAGTAACACAACAAACAAGTCAAACATATCAGTCGTTTATCAGATTTACTAAGTTACTTTAAATTCGAATTATTAATTTGTTATTATTCTTATTCTTAACTCTTATCAAAGTTTCACATTTTCATATATAACATATATGATAATCTAATAGCTAACGCCTAAAGTATACAAAGCAAATCGTATATATCTATACTTTTATCACAATAGTCTAACTTTGAAATATCATCAAATCGCTATGTTAAATAAACTTTTCTCAATACCAAATCAAGTCTTTCTTAACTTCCTTTAATTACAACATTACTACTACGACTTAACAATCGAGATTCATATACATTTACACATACCTTCACACCTCTCTTATATACATGCCAAAAATGATTCTAAGTTCTTATACATATACATGCATACCAATGCAGCTAAACAAACGCACTTTATAACATCTAGCACACATTAGTTTCCAAATTTCATTACTAAATTTCACATAAGCATTCGTTATTCATATAATCAACGAGCTCCATCGAACACGTACACACACACTGTCACACACACAATCATCATACAACTAATCATGACGCAAACTTAACAACCAATACTTCACAAGGCATACAATCAAGCAATACATACATATCATGGCACACCAAGTTTGTCACGCGACTCCTCATACATAAGCACATTCATAACAAACATTCCAAAACACGACTCAAACACTCACGTACAAACATATGTTTCAAACATATGAATACACCTCTTGTTATCAAATTCAAATGTCATACCTTTAATAATTCTCATAGCTTTTCCTTTATCGATCAAACATAATCATTCAGGATCTCTATCTAGGAACATCTGATATAACATCTTTATCAACTGAACATATCCAACCTATACGTATCTTAGTACCATATGCATATACGAATACATACTCATATATTTATACATTTTCATATTTATTCACATACACACTTCATATCGTTACAGATTCATACCTTTATGTACATTCATACATACACATAGTCATTAACATCATTAAACCTCTTACTTTATATTATGCTAATAACAAAAGCCATACCTGCGATGATCGTTTCACTTAGCTACACATAATCTCGAACTGCTTCTCAAACTACTTCTTAACTATCTTCTGTTTTACCTAACATATTAATCATCTATACATGTATATATGTAAAATCAAGATACGAAATCACACATTAAGCTCTCATCGCATGAGTTACTTACCTGGCTTCGCGAGCGCCGAAGATCCTACTCAAGTCTGTCAAAATAAATGACGAAAAGCCGTCAGACACACGACTTACAAAGTTCTCGACCAAACTACTATAAAATTCCAAATCTCTTCAAAATGATCAAATCAACTCCGATTTCAATACATTCAGTTTCAGTATTCTTAGAACATCACTAAAATCTATTCCAAGCCACTAGTTCACTTAAATCCCCGATTTTACACGTTCTTAGAAAATCTTCCGAAAACGTTCCGCCGCAACGCTACGGAATGTCTCGAACCCTCCGAACCATCCCGGATTTATCCAAACATGTTCGTAATATCAAAAATACTCATAACTATTATCAAAACCAAAATACATCTTTATACGCAAAAACTCACTTTTTCCCAAAACTTACATATTCTATCGGATCGAGCAAATCTAATCCGTTTCTCCCCGGATTCTACCACATTTATCGTTTTAACACACTAAGACATATTCAATTCAATTCATGTCCATTTATTACTCTACGAAACTACTGGAACAATCCGATTATATGACAATACACTTTGAAATATGAAATTCTAAACGGAGAGTCGTACCGAAATTTCGAGGCCGTATTCGGACTCCCACCGGCCATACGAACGCGCTGGTGTCGACGGAATTCTGATCGGAGCAACCGTTCGACATGGGTTTACTGTTCACCGAATCTTTCTCTCTCGATTCGCGAGCCTTCGGCCGCTGTTCGGCGAAACCAACTCCGCACACTCGTAGTACTCTCCGAGGTCTTCGATTTGGTAGGTGGCACGGCTCGTGAAACGACCGGACGAGCCGGGATCGACACACCCAAGGTCGCGCCCTCTTCTTCCTTTTTCTTGCCGTTGCCGGCGTCTAACGGCCGATCGCCGGACACCACGCTGCTTGCCGTCGCTGGGGGAGCAGATCGGCACCGGCGCGCCGGCCTGTGGTGGCCGGAATCGTCGCCGGCGAGTCCTCCTTCCAAAAACGACGCTGGGGTGCGGGTAGAGAGAAATGAAGAAGTTTGGTCCAACTGCAATTTCTTAAAACTATGAGGCAATATATACTACCTGGAAAATATCACTTTGGTCCCTGCGAAAATAACAAAACAGCCCCTACCATAGAACCTTCTAGAATTTCGCATTTTCGAAGCCCTTCTGATGCGATTCTCGAAAAGTGTTCAACACGAAAGTTGTTAGTATCGGAAAAACGAGTCTGATGGTCCAAAAATCGCTCGATCGGAGTTCGTTTACTCTTTCTGAGGTCAAAATAGTACTTGACTCGAATAATAAAATCTCGTAACTGACTTCCGATCCTACGCGTTTTCCAACGCGGCTAAAAATCATAATCCATTATTCCAACCCATATAACATCGATTGAACTCTTATTCTTCATTATCATCATGCTCCGAGACTATAACATCTTTCCGGGAATCTTCTAGAATAGTCCTAAAAATCTGGGATATTACATTTTCTGATAAGATTCCATAATCAAGATAATTGAAGGAGAAAATTAAGGAATATCAATTTTTGAATCTTTTGTAATTAATGTCATTTATCTAGTAGTTAATCTCTTTCCTATTTTAAATTTCAAACAATGTGTATATATAGTACTAAATGACATTGTGAAATACAGAAAAAGATATATTTCTTCAACTTGTCCTCTTCAATTCTACATGGGATCAGCGCCCAGATCCATTCTCTAATTTTTTTTCTCCACTATCTCCATCCTTCGTTCCAATGGCCTCCGACGGTACCCAAAATGTCATCCCCAACACCCAAGAACCTACAAAACCTTTGATCATAGTTGCCATCCACAACTCAATCAAACTCACATCAACGAATTATCTCTCCTGGAAAACCCAAATGAAGCCATTCTCATCGGCTACGATTTACACAAAACACATTGATGGAAATCATCAAACCCCACAACGTACCGTCACCACCAATATGTCACTTCTCCAAATCCCGAATATCAACCTACGGCTACGCCAAGACAAACTGATCTTTGCAGCTCTGGTCGGCACCCTATCAACCATCGCTAGTCCCTCTCATCACCCAATCCACCACCACCTATAAAGAGCCTGGCAAACACTTGCCAACACCTATGCCCTCCATCTCGGGGTCACATCAAACAACTCAAAGATCATCTTAAACACATCACCAAAGGCCCTAAAACTATTACCGAATACATGCAATTCATCAAAACCACAGCCGTCAACTTGCCGCCCTTGTAAACCTCTTGACCATGAAGATCTAATTGAAAATGTGCTTGACGACTTGACGATAACTATCAGTCCATCATCGACTCTGTCAATGGCCGTGATTCCACTATTCTCTTTGATGAACTCCATGAAAAACTCATCAACAAGGAGTTATCTCTCCGCAACAGGACCAGCTCCCCTTCCCACCCGGCATCCGCACATCCAACCAATGTTCGGACCTACAACCGACCACATCCTAATAACACTGCTCAGACCGGTCGGTTTACACCAACCACCAACCACCAACTTCCCAGAACACTTCCACACCAACACTAGAACCGACCGACATCCTCCTCGTCCATTTCTTGGTCGTTGCCAATGGTGCTGCAATCAAGGCCATGTGGTCTCCCAATGCCCTGTCTTCCGCAAACACTTCCTTCCCGTGCGCAACCACCACCCGGTCGACCAACTCCTCCAACCCTCGCACGCCCAGTCCCTGGCAATATCAAGCAAATGCTACCACCACCAATCTTCATCCAACCCAAACTGGCTTCTCGACAGTGGAGCCTCACATCATGTCACTACTGATCTGAACAACCTTGCTCTCTACCATCCTTATGACGGCACATATGAAATATGATCGGTGACGGCACTGCACTCCCCATTTCCCACCACGGTTCTACCTCTCTTAATACTATAACTAACTCTTTACTTTTTACCTTATCCAATGTTTTATATGTACCCAATATGAAACGTAATCTCATCTCCATTCTCAATTTTGCAAGTCCAATAACACTTCCATTGAGTTTTTACCCTCTTCTTTTCATGTGAAGGATCTCCGCACGGGGGCAGTTCTGTTGCAGGGTCGAACTAAAGATGGTGTCTACGAATGGCCGACCTCCCCCACTCGGTCCCCCTCTAATCGCCCTTTTCAAGTGTCAGCACCACTGTACCTGAGTGGCATCATCGGCTCGGACATCCCTCGTCGTCAATCTTCAAACGCATCATGTCTTCATTTAATTCTGCTGTCTCTAATTCCTCTATTCAATTTATCATTGTAATGCATGCCAATGCAATAAAAGTCACAAATTACCATTCTCTTCCTCCACTCTTACTACCTCTGCGCCTCTTGAAGTTATATATACAGATTTATGGACCTCCCCGGTCTACTCCTTCGACAACTTCAATTACTACATAATCTTTATCGACCACTTCACAAATACATATGGCTTTATCCCCTAAAACGAAAATCCGACACCCGTGATGTCTTTGTGCGCTTCAAGGCACTGGTCGAAAAATTCTTCAATCGCCCTATAATATCACTCTACTCTGACAATGAGGGGGAATACCAAGCCCTCTCTTCCTTCCTAACAATCCATGGGGTCTCATCTCACTTCTCCTCCTCACACTCCTGAGCACAATGGGTACTGAACGTCCGTCAGCGACATATCGTCGAGACAGGTCTTTCTCTTCTTACTCACTCCTCCATGCCTCTCTCATATAGGCCCTTTGCGTTCTCCACTGTAATCTTCTTAAATCGCATGCCCACACCGACCTTACACCATCAATCCCCCTACCAAAAACTCTTCGGTCATATGCCGAACTACTCAAACTTCACAGCTTTGGCTGTCTCTGTTACCCTTGGCTCCGTCCATACACATCTCACAAACTTCAGTCTCGGTCCTCTCCTTGTGTCTTCGTAGGATATTCCCTCACTCAGAGGGCTTATCTCTGTCTCGAGCCTTCCACAAATCGACTTTACACCTCCCGACATGTCCGCTTCGTTGAGTCAATTTTTCCCTTGCCACATCTCCTTTGTCTCCTTCCCGTGCCACTCCTTACACCATCTCTGAATGGTGCTCCATGACCTTACCGGTACTGGACCCACCATTGCAGAATGTCGACCCTGCACCCCGACGAATTCCACACCCATCAATGCCCCGAGCCAACCTCCCCCTCCACCTCACATTACTACTCTCACAGGTACGACCACTTCACAAGCATCAGCAGACCACAGATGCCCTATCGGGCATAACCAATCCAAGCATCATCATCACTTACCAATCAAACCATTCTGACCGACCACAAACAAGTCCACAATTACCACAACTCGATGATCACTCTAACCTCGACCGACCCACTGCAAGTCACTCACCCCTCACCAATAATCCCATAACAACCGACCTCATACACACAGCCGGGGTACCACCCTCCCCAAAAACACAACCCGCGACACTCCACCTGACCACTCTCGACCACAACCCAACACCGACCACACAAATACTGACCGAGCACATGACCTCTCAACTACAACATCCGTGCCCGACCATACAAAACAAAACCGACCACTTGCACACTCAACTACACAACCCATACCCGCCCACACCAAAACCGACCACCCGTCTGAATCCTCCGACTTACCCCGTGTCATTGTCACACGTTCCAAGCACAACCTCCCCAAACCAATTCAAAAACTTAACCTTCACGCCCAGCTTCTGCAACCTACCCTTGAACCCACCACCATTACCCAAGCCCTCAAGGACCCTAAGTGGCGCCAAGCTTTGTCGGAAGAAATATAATGCTCTACTTCGCAATGGGACATGGGAACTAGTGCCACCCTGTCCCGACCAGAACCTGGTCGGCTGTAAGTGGATTTTTCGCACCAAATTAATGCTAAAGGTTCTATTGACAGGTAAAAGCTCAATTAGTTGCCAAGGGATTCCATCAACGTCCTGGCGTGGATTATTATGAAACCTTCAGCCCAGTCATCAAGCCGACCACAGTTCGGATTGTTCTCAGTCTTGCGGTTAGTCAAGGATGGTCTCTCCGACAACTTGACATCAACAATGCCTTTCTTCAAGGCACTCTCACTGAAGATGTTTATATGTCACAACCTTCGGGCTTCATTGATCGGGATCACCCCAATCACGTCTGCAAACTTCGCAAAGCCATCTACGGCCTCAAACAAGCTCCTCGAGCATGGTACCATGAACTGCGTCAATTTCTTCTACAGTCCGGCTTCACCAACTCACAGGCCGACACCTCACTGTTCATCTTCACCAACGCCCACACCACACTATATCTCTTAGTCTATGTCGACGACATCATCATCACTGGAATGATGATGTTGCGGCTGTCCGCCGATTCATTGACCAACTCTCTCAGCGCTTCTCTCTCCAAGGACCTTGGCCAACTTGCTTATTTCCTTGGGGTGGAGGTTACTAGCCACAACGATGATCTTTTCCTTAGTCAACGCAAGTACATTGCCGATCTGCTCACCAGAACCCACATGATTGACGCCAAGCCAGCCCCAACTCCTCTAGCGACAAACCCGACACTCACATTACAATCTGGATCTCCTTTACCTGATCTGACCGAGTACAAAACTATTGTCGGGAGGCTCCAGTATCTCTCCCTCACTCGACCAGACATTGCTTATACTGTAAACAAACTTTCTCAGTTTATGCATCAACCGACCGATGACCATTGGCATGCAGTCAAGCGTCTACTGCGATATCTCTATGGCACTATGGACCATGGCATATTTCTCCGTCGGAACTCCCCTCTCGCACTACATGCCTTTTCCGATGCTGATTGGGCTGGCAACAATGACGACTTCACCTCCACTGGTGCTTACATAGTATATCTGGGTCATAATCCTATTTCCTGGAGCTCCAAGAAAAACGCTCTGTTGCACGCTCATCCACTGAGGCTGAGTACCGATCAGTAGCCTCCACTGCTGCCGAAATTAGATGGATTTGTGCTCTCCTTACTGAACTTGGTGTCACACTCTCTCTCCAACCAGTAATCTACTGTGACAATGTTGGGGCAACCAATTTATGCTCCAATCCTGTTTTCCACTCACGCATGAAACACGTCGCGCTTGACTATCACTTCATCCGGGAACAAGTTCAAAATGGTCTACTCCGGGTCTCACACATCTCTGGAGCTGATCAACTAGCAGACGCCCTCACCAAATCGCTTGCTCGGTCTCCTTTCAATTCACTCAAGTCCAAGATCGGACTCTCTCCACGACCGTCCATCTTGCGGGGGCATGATAAGATTCCATAATCAAGATAATTGAAGGGAGAAAATCAAGGAATATCAATTTTTGAATCTTTTGTAATTATGTCATTTATCTAGTAGTTAATCTCTTTCCTATTTTAAATTTCAAACAATGTGTATATATAGTACTAAATGGCATTATGAAATACAAGAGAAAAGATATATTTCTTCAACTTATCCTCTTCAAATTCTACACTTTCCACACATGTGATTACTTACACCAGTATCAAGATACCATGAATTTTCTTGACTACTATCATTCTCATTTCGTGCTAGAAGATGAACTCATTTCTCATCAGTCTTCTCCACATATGTGGTTTCTTCCACGTAGTAGGTCTTTTCTTCAACTTTGTTGTTTGGTGCCTAATATTCTCTAGCATAATGACCAATTTTATGGTAACTGTAGCACTCAACTTGAGATTTGTTATTCATTGAGTTTGGATTTCCTCTTCCACGACCTCTTGTTGAATTGTCTCCTCTTTCATAGTTATTGTTGAATTTATTGGAGTAATTATCTGAATTCCATCCTTGTCCGCATCGTCGTCCGCGACCTCCACCTCGTCCTTGGCCTCGACCTCGATCTCTTTCTCTGACTCGGCCACGTTGATTTTTGTCATTGTCTTGGCTTTCATTCTTCTCATTGAGTTGTAGCTTGAGGAGTTGTTCAGTGATCTCTTGTTTCTTCTTCTTCTTCTCTTAATATGCTTGCAATGATCCCATAAGTTGTTCGATGGTCATCTCGTTTAGATCTTTAGTTTCTTCATTTGTTGTAACAATGTATTCAAATTTCGGATCCAGTGATCGGAGTATTTTCTCCATGATCTTCACATCATCTTGCTTTTTGCCATTTCTTTTCATTTGATTGGTAATGGTCAACACTCTTGTGAAATATTCAGAAATAGTCTCAGATGCTTTCATACGTAGTGTTTCGAGTTCACCTCTTAGTGTTTGAAGACGAATATTTTTCACCTGTTCAGCTCCTTTGCAAGAGATTTGCAGCTTGTCCCAAGCTTCTTTAGCAGAAGTTGCACTTGAAATCTTTTCAAAACCATCTTCATCAAGAGCTTGATAGATGAGAGTAGTTCTTACAATTTGCATTTGCATCATGCGGTAGCGTTTCGTCTTGTTGAGATCTTTGATAACTGAGAGAAATATTTTATGATGTAAAAGATCAGTCAAATCTGCATCCACAGAGCATACTAAGAATTTCAAGAGAACTCACAGCCTAGCACTCGTTCCATTTTGATGGAAACTTGCTCACACAAAGAAAACACTTTTATTAAACTCACAACTTAAATATTACAACTTAAGAAATTCCCACTCTCACCCTCAAACTTTATCTTAGAAGCTTTGCTTCTTATTTTTCTTTCTTCTTGGATGCTTAAACACCCAAATGGATGGGCTATTTATAGTAGTAGGAAATCAATACAAACCACACAAATTAATACAATTTAATACAAACCACACACGTACACTAAAAGATATCTTTGCTTAATCATTCATTGCCTAGAAATTTCTCCTTGATGGGGCTTGGGCTTGGTAATCAAAAAAACAAGATTATACTTTCAACAACACCAATTAGGGGATAAAATTGACAAGTGATCTATAAGTTTGGCCAGGTTGCCAACCAGCCGGAATGACACCGTTAGCTACAAGAGACTTGCGAGATTCTGCTGCCGTCAAACGGAGTGAAAACGGAGCACGTAAAGTGGATCCTGAGTTAAGTTTCCAAACAGCACCGGATGATTGTTGCATGGGAAGCCATGAGTCTGATTCTAGAGCCTGTTTAAGGTCAACTGAAGTAAGGTCACCATCACCATCTTCATATTCAATTAGGGTTGCAAAATAGCTAGGGTTTGAGCCTGAGTCTACGTGAAATGATATCGTCCTGCCAGGATAGTTGCACTCAACTCTGCAAATTAAAGCCAATTGAAGATCATCATCAAACATTTGAAAGTTATCCTAAATTTTCAGCAACGTATTTACTTAAATGAAGAATAAAAAGACTCATATTATACACTTAAAATTAAAAAGGAAATTATATAGTTTCCACCGTAAAAATAACAAAACCCGGAAATTATTATAAGGAAGTTTCTAAAGTTATATATTTTGTAAATTTGGGTGTGAAAATTGAAATTATATAGTTTTACATCATTGGACAGAAAATTGATAATTCAAAAATGTTATAATAATCTCGGACTTTTGTTATCTTTAAAATGAAAAATTAATAATTTTCTAAATTAAAATTTTATTAGATTTCGAACTCGACCAAATTATTTTTGGACTCAACCAGTAGTCTCCTATTTCGACTGTCCCCAAAATCACTCTTTTGAAATTTCAAGTACTAATTAATTAAGCACTCGAAATACGTACCTTCTGTGTTGAATCTGTAAGACTCCATCATTGCGGAGTTGATCAGCCATGCCAGAAATTGCCATGGCTCCAAATGCAGAGCCACTTAAATCGAAATGAACTGATTCTGAAACATAAGGACCCCCATTACATTGATCAGTAATGACCACTGTCACTGGATTTCTCGAGCATGCTGAGTTCTTCGTGCATTTTACCTGAAATAGATTTAATTAATTACTAATATTACTTAATTTGATGATGAGTCTTTGGTGTAACAATAAAATTATTTTATTGTGATTCGGAGGTCATAAGTTTAAGTAGCGAAAACAATATCTTTATGAAAAAAATAAGAGTAAGACTACATAGCTGCCATCGTTTTACTACTTAATCTAATTTGTCATAACAATGCATAATTAAGCACATAATGAAATAAAATTAACCTGATAACACGTTCCGCATCCTTTGCCAGATTTGTACAAAGAAGGGCCTCCAGCAGAAACCAGTGCAGAGAATGGGGCTTGATCCACTGCCCCGCCATAGCCACAAGCTCCACCTTCGCACAACAAAAAAACTCAAAAACTGTTCAAATAAAATGACTTAATTTGAAAATCTTCATTATATATACACATACCATCGTTTCAGCACCAAAGCGGTTCTAAAATAAACATCATATATCAAAATGGACCTCAGGTCCACACCAACACATCAAAAATATTACCTAAGGGTTATGCGCCCATATCATCTATCGACACTTAAGGGCTCTACCCACAACATCATAAACAATTAAAACTTTAACTTATTAAATACAATTCACGTGCTCAGCACGAAAACAACATAACATCAATCACAACTCCTAGGCCTCTAAACCCTTTCCAGGACACTTGTGAAAGTGACTGCCGCTTGGATGATCCATGTCTCGAGCATGACTTCCAAAGTTGTAGTGGTTGACCAATCTATGGGCCAACCTGCAAAACTAGCAACTGGTTTGATGTGAGTTATAAAAACTCAGTAAGTAACCATGCTAGTATAATAACAAATAAGTCAAGTATAAACTTCAAACAATCAAACAAATCAAACTTATCGGCAGTTTATCAGGATTATTAAATTGTTACAGGTTCAAATTTTATTATCTTATTATTATTCCTTATATTTAACCCACATCAAGCTTTCATATTCACATATTTACATATGCGCTAATATAATAGCTAACATCCTAAACATACGAAGCAAAACATGAATACCATATAGTACATCATTTAATATCAAATACATTTCAATCACACATACATCATCCATACATTTCACATGATCTACCATACATACACATATACCCAAGCATACATAACACTCAAGGCATCTACGAACGCATAATCAAGACAACACATACAAATGAGCTGGCTCACACATACAATGCTCGTACGAGACTCATTACCTATTTTAGAATAGGTATGAGATGAATGTCGTCTGAACGGATTCCTAACCAACTCGACTGCTAAACTATGAAACTATCAACCAATTAAACATACACGCATGAGCACATATCACAAATCATAACTCACATCACGATTTCTCATACACAAACATATACATGACAAATGTTTCTTTATCATTCAGAAGCGCCATACACATACGTATACATATACATCAACATATTAACACACTCATTACTTCGAATTCTGATATCATGACCTTTACATTCCTCATTTTCTTTACTTTTCAATAACAATCTTGTCCCAATGACGCACATGTACACGTGCTAATGCAAATTTAGAAATCACGACTTATTCTCTTTACCGTTATATACCCAAATTTTCCATAGTTTATCATCATTTACATATTTAAATTCATGTACCGATAATTATTTATATACCTATTCATTTACATATGCAAACATAATGTTATATATGCATACTCATTTTATATATACATATGCATACCATTTCAAATTCATATATGAAAACATAATTATAGACATTAACCTCATCTTACTTCGTATCAAAACAATACATAAACATCCATACCTGTGGAGGTCGATTACCTTAACCATAAGTAATCTCGAACTTGTTACTCCAAAATCAATTTTTAACTATCTTCTTTCATCCCTTAGCATTTCGATCATATATATAACATCAATTCACCAACTCGAGTTATCATCGCATAAGTTACTTACATGGATTTGCGAGTACTTCAGGTCCTAGCCACATCAAGATTTCGAGGCCATATATGGACTCCAAACGAACCCATGAACACGCTGGAATCGACAGAATTCTGATTGAAGCTGTTGTTCACCAATGGGCTATTGTTCACTAAACATTATTTCCTCTTTTCACGTGCAATCGTGCATGGAATGGAAAATACATCACCGCTAACTTGTAGTACTCTCTGAGAGCTTCGATTTGGTGGGTGGCTCAGATCGTGAAACGAAGTGACGAGCCGGGATCGGATAACCCATTGCTGCGTGTTTTCCTCCTCTTTCTGGCCGTTCACCGGCATATCAGCGTCGCCACCGGCCACCATCAGATGCGCGATGGTCGGACGCTCTTTTCTAAACCGCCGCGCCGGCCGACAAGTCACCGACGCGATAGAGGTTCTCCATAACGCCAAAAGGGGATGAGGGGTTTATGAGGGAGATTTGAATCCTTATGCGTTTTCTGCAATTATTAGATACTATGGGGTATATATACTAAGTTTCTGAAAATTACAATCTAACCCCGGAAAATTTCATTCAGGCCCATGTCATGGAACTTTCTAGAGATTTTGCATTTTTGAAGCCATTCGAATGTAAATTTCGAAAAATGTTCAACATGAAAGTTGTTCATCTCCGAAAAACGAGCCTAATTATGCAAGAATTAGCTCAATCGGAGTTCGTTTGTAAGTTTTATAGCCGAAACAAGAATTTTTTATGCGTAAAATGAAAAAATCCTCCATTTCACCATGTCGCATAAACAACCTAAATCAGGTACCACCCTTTTAAACACCATCATGTTCCTACACAACCATATATACCAACATACCGAAATGAAAGCCACCTCTCGACCTCTATTATATTTAAACTCCCTCATAAAAAAAAAACCCCATTGTTGAAACCACTCACCCAGAGATCCTGGCCAACAGATTCTTTATCCCTGCTACAAAGGACACACAAATTGTCCCCTTCAACATTCATTCTTATACTCTGCAATTTAATCTTCACAAGAATCTTTTAATTTAAGTGTTGCCAACATTAAGATCTCAACATTTGGCAGAACAAACCCATTCCATAACCTTCCATCCCACTGATTAAGTCCATCGCAATTCTCCATTGCAATTTCATAAAAAGACTTAACTCTGAAGATACCATTCGCATCATATGCTTAATTCCATACAACTCTATCACAAGCAACCTAACATAATATCACAATATTCGATATTCTTCGAAGATCCAACCAAGTATCAAATTCCCATTCAAAGAGTCTCACTCTAAATTCAATTTTCCATTCCCAACACCCATCCCTCCATTTTCATACACTTTCCAAACAACTAAAATAAATAACCTAGGGAAATTCACCTTCAAAAGTACATCCTGAATCCAACAATCCTCCCAAAAGTTGACCAATCTACCATTTCCTAACATAAACCAAAACAACATTTTACCACAAAATAAAATTTAAAATTTTATGAGATAACATCTAAAACTCCATTCAAAATAGGAGAAAATTTTCACCTTTAAAACTAAGGAATTTTCAAAAAAAATTATACTTCCTACATATCATTTTTCTCCATAACGTTCCCAAGTCTCCAAGCCCATTTTATCAATAACATTCTGTTTTGAACTACAATTCTATTCACCTGAGACCCCCATATCTTCCCAAGCAACTAAATGAATCTTTATTTTTTTCCTTTTCCAACTTCCCAATAAAACTTCCTTTGACACTTCTCAATCTTCTTTATAATTTTTGTAGGAATCTTAAAAATAGAAAAATAGTAATTCAAAATGGTGGCAATAATTAACTTAATGAACACCAATCTTTTTACCTTAGATAAAAATCTTTTCTTCCAGCTAGCCAACTTCGACTCCACTTTCCTAATAACAGGATCCCAAAATTTCAAATTGCTTGGTCTAGTACCCAAAGACAAACCCAAATACTTAATAGGAAACTCTCCCTCCTTACATTTAATTATCTCAACCCTCAAAATTCCTTTCCTTCTTGCACCCTCAATGGTACTATGCAACTTTTAGAAAAGTTTATTGATAATCCGGAAATTAGCTCGAATAATCTCAAAACTCTTTTTAAGTTCATCAACTCCTCCCTATTTGGCTTACAAAACACCAATGTATCAACCGCAAATTGAAGATGAGATACATATAATTTAGGATTTCCAAACTTGTCCCCACTAAATAGTCTCATTTCAGCTGCCTTGTTCAACAAGTAATTAAGCCTCTCTATTACTATATTGAATAAAAAATGAGATAAGGGATCTCATTGCCTCAAACCTTTACCCATTAGAAAATCTCTAGACGGAAAATCTTGTATCAGAACTAATAAATTGGCGGTCGATAAACACTCTTCAATCCATTTCATCCATCTGTCACCGAACCTTTAGTATTTAACAAAAACTGTCTATCTACATTGTCGTACGCCTTCTCAGAATCCAGTTTCAAAACTAATTCTCTACTTCTAAGATCGTTCTTAAGAAAATGAACCACTTATGACGTAATAAAAAAAAACTGTCTAAGTATTTGCCTCCCTTTTATAAAAGCAAATTGATTTTCCCCTATTATTGACATCAAGCTCAGCCTAAATCTTCAGCATCCCGTATTTTAAACAATCCCCTTCTTCTTTCTGATCCACCCAAAACCATATTAAAATCCCCACCCATGATCCATATGCATACACATTACAAAACGCCACCTCCACCCATTCCTTTACTAAATCTCCTTTCAGAATTATGGTATTATTGCAACAAAAAGTCTCTCTCATAAAGAAGAATCCGCTATCTCACCAACAAATTAATCCACCTGATGCTCCCTCTGAGGCTACGACTAAACACTTGTTGATGGTGTATTTTGTGACGAAATATGTGAACAGTACGGCAATGATAGAGATGGAATTTCTCCTTTGAGAAGGACGAAGGATTTGAGGGTATAAGTCACTCTTCGACCAGGCATAGAATTCGGACCCGGCTTTCCGAATCTGACCGACCAGAGTACACAGCATGGTACGGTTTTTAGAGACCGACAACATCAGAGCCAAGACCGACCACTTTAGCCCGGTAGCTCGGCTCAGCAATAGCTTTCTTCTTGGATCGGGGGAATGAGCTCAGACATCTTGGGTCAGGACAGTAGTGAGGGTAGTTCGGCACCTCATTCGGCCGTCCTCATGACACCCGATGTGGGACCGGGACCATTTGTACTTTTTCCCCTAATGTGAATCACCGTACGAGAGATCTTTACAGGCTGTCGTAATGATTGTTGACAATGACAGTGTATAAAAGAGAGTGATGTGACAAGGAGTCACATGACATGCTCATTTTCGGTGAGGCAGTTGGGGCAGATAGCCCGTCAATCAGCCAGAGATCCACGTGGCTGACGTCATAAAGATATGGGAACAGTGTTGTATTTCTCTTAGTATATAAAGGGATGGTAGTTTCATTTGTATAGGTTGGTTAGCAAAAATCTCATTCAAAGAACTACTTGTAAAACACCATAAAACAAACAGCTCGGTAACGTTTGACCGTCATTGAAAATAGGTCGACCGAGCTCGGTTTGGTAATAAAAATAACACTCTACTTTGTTCCCGTAAACATAGGTTGGATTCATTCCTCCGAACCACGTAAACCCTCTTGTCGATTTTGTGTGTATTTTAATTTCTGCTAAATTTTCTTTTGGTCCCCCATAACCAAACAAATTCACGGTTAGAGGAGGATTGTCCCGGGAGCGTTATCTCGAAACTTCCCTGGAACGAAAATTACCCGTCAACAACACTTATCCAAAATGTTCCCACCGATATATTTTATTCTAAAATCATTAATATTAGATATCTTTGATTCCTGAATAAACAACATTTTAAATTTTTTCCCTCAAAACTCACTTTCTACATGCCCTTCTCTTCTCCACCCTCTCTAACCCCTCACATTTCATTACGAATGCATTGCCTCAAATCTGTCCTAGCTTCTTATCATATATGGTATTTCAAACCCATCAATTCCCTCATCTCTGGAACCATGTTCGCTTCTTCAATGATAGCCTTCATTTTTCTCCCTCACATGCACCACTTTTTTTCTTTTTTAATTCTTTATATATGGACTAGATATTACCCGTGCCTACTGTACAATATTACAAAATTTATCATATAATATACCATTACCATTTTCAGAGAGATTTTATAATGAAAAGATTCTGTTTTTTGATTTGTTTGGTAATTTTTAGTGAGATTCTATAATGAAAGGATTTTATTCTTTGATTTTTTTGATAACCTATAATTGTCATTTTGAGAGAGATTTTATAATAAAAAGATTTTGTATCTGATATTATATTATAAATTTTAGTTCCATTTTTATTGGCATTGTCCGTGTCAAAACAAGTTCAATTGAGTTGTAATCTTTCATGAAGATCTTTGTGCAATTGGACTGGTTTCTGGTTGTTGTGTATCAGACATGCATTCGTGGTGCGTTCGAGGCACGTTCTTGTTGGGTTCAAATGAGCTCATTCCAGAGAGCTTTCATTCGTGGTGTGTTCGAGTGGCGTTCGAACGAGTCTTTCCAGTAGGCACGCGTTCGTGGTGCGTTCGAGTAACCGTTCGAACGCGACTGGGATCTGAACTCGTTTTTCAGCCTTTTGCCTTTGAAAAATCCTTGCTTTTCACCATCCTATAAATATAACATGTAGCCGCCATCCTCATTAATTGAAACATATTTTCCTTGAGCCAAAATCTCTCAAAGCTTTCAACTTCTTTGAATCCACCATTGAAGACTTATTATCTTCTTGTCTTCTCCATTAATGGTGAGATTCCATCTTTGATAAACCTTCAACACAAAATAACCCAAAATTCTTAATCCTTTAGAGTTCTTTAGGAGGAAGTTTGGTAGTCGGAGTTTCGGCGTTAGAGGTGATACAATCTACTCAGAGACTTCAGATGTTCTGAATAAAACCGTGGGTCATGGGCTTGAGGAGTTGCCTTGAGTTCTTACAGTATTGATGTACTTGAGTCGGTGGAGTTGTCACCATAGGTCTTGACCATCGCTGTAATTTTTTCTCTATATAATGGATTGGGCTGGTAGCCGATATACCCGGAGTGTTTTTTTGCTCACAAGAGTTTTACACTTCGTCACCAAAATTATTGTGTTGATTTTGTGTGATTGTTTTAATTTTCCGCTATTTATTTTTTACTTCAAATTGATATTGTGGATATTATTATTGTTGGATATTGTCGTTGCTTGTTGAATCTCAATAGGCACATTAATTAGGACTTGTTTTGATTAATTGTGATAAATTCCGCATTAGGTCAGAACCTAGGCTAATCGTAAATTTTCAATTGGTATCAGAGCCTAAACTCGATCCTTGACTCGTTAGCTATGGAACGTAGTCAACCCTTAAATTGTCCACCATTTTTTGATGGCAGAGAATATTTACATTGGAAGGTTCGCATGAGAGCGTTCCTTAAGTCCTAAGATGAGAGGGTCTGGATGACTATTGAACACAGGTGGAAATCTCCCATTGTTATATTTGATGGGGTCTCTTCCCCTAAAGACAAAATGACATGGACCAATAACGAATTTGATGCTAGCAATAAGAACATCAACACTGTTAATGCCATACATGGTGCTGTCTATTATGCTGTATTTAGGAGAATCTCTATGTGTGAGATAGCCAAGGATGCTTGGGACATCCTGCAGACTGTGCATGAGGGCACATTGTCTGTTATAAATAATAGACTTCAGGATCTTACTACTAGGTTTGAGGTCACTAGAATGAAGGATGATGAGACTTTTGATGAATTTTATGTTGAGCTTAACGATATCGTTAACTCAAGATTTAACCTAGGTGAGACTATTCCTACCAGTAGGATAGTTAGAAAAATTCTTAGATCCATGTATGATAAGAACCTACCCAAGATCACCACCATCTAGGAAAGCAATGACCTCGATCAGCTTAATTTAGAAGACCTTGTAGGAAAACTGCGGGTTTATGAGCAGAAACTTTTTGGGTATCAAAAGCTCAAAACTATAGCGATGAAGATCGCGAAGGAAGTTGTTCATGGTTCGTCTAGTGATGAGGATACCCTCACGGATCATGATTTGGCCTTGTTTGCAAAGAAGTTTAGGAAATTTCTTAAGCTGAATAAGAGTGGTCATAGTAGTGACAGAGATATGGAGGATGAGCCTAGAGATAGTAGGCATAGCAGAAGAGAGTCTAGAGATGATATGGATAGTAGATCCAATGGTGTCCAGTGCCATGAATGCGAAAGATATGGGCACGTTAGATCTTAGTATGGGAACACAGGAATCTGGGGCGACACATGCTGTCCCGGGCTCGCGGCCCGGTCGGGAGTACGGAGTAGCCACAGAGGACTAAACCGGAGAATAATGGAGTCGCCACCCGGTGTGAACCGGGACAAAGATTTAAGGCCGCACTCACCCCTCGCAAGGGAAGACCTCAAACCGTTGGATTCGGAATGGTCCCTTACTTATGTCACTTGTAATGAAAGGATTTGTGTAATAATTTAATCAGGCCTAAGTAACACTTATTTCCAAGAGTATCATGCTTCTAACTCTACATGCAGGGAATTAGTCATCACAACATGCAACATCACATGGAAATCTCATGAACATTTCTCGATCATATGATATGGAAAACTAAGAACAACCTAATCATGCTTGAGTAATATCTCATGAACCTATAACCAAATAACATGCTAACAGCCTAATCATGCTTGAATATCATCCCAAGAACACATAGAATGGATAAATGCAGGAATACAAATAATATGATTGGCTACATAATACAAGAAAGATCAACCAAGAGGCAATTATGCATGAATATGATAAGACAGACTCAGTTCAGTGTGTGAGCGTTCGTGTAGCGTGCGTAAACGCGTTCAAACGGTAAACAGAAGGTTCGCGTTCGTGTGGCGTTTGATAACGCATTCGAACGAAAATGAAACAGAATGCTCACGTTCGTATGGCGTTTGTTAACGCGTTCGAACAGAAATGAAACAGAATGCTCGCGTTCGTATGGCGTTGATAACGCGTTCGAACGGAAATGAAACAGAATGCTCACGTTCGTATGGCGTTCGTGAACGCGTTCGAACGGAAATGAGACCTGATGCATGATAAGGCAAAATGTATGCGAGTTCGAGTTGCGTTCGTAAACGCGTTCGAACGGGAACAGACCTGATGCATGAAATGGGACGCAATACATAAACAACAGAATAAAGGGGCGCGGCGAAGTACTGCCGTAAGGTGGCCTTTTGGGGCTCTTGATCTCTCAAAGAGAGGACCTTTAGACCAACATACTAAGCCCATGCGCATCACATCACACATACAAAAATAGAGCCAATCATATCAAAACCAAGTATGCCCGATTGAACACATCTTACATCCAATCCGGACACACATCAACCGGTGCGGCGAAGCATCGTGGTAAATGGTTTTAACCCCTCCCCATAAGGGATCTTTCATTCCACTTACTAAGCCCATGCGCTTGATTGAACCATGCATAAAAAGATAAAGACAATAATATCAAACTAAGTATGCCCGATTGAACGTATCTTGCATCCAACCGAACACACATCAACCGGCGCGGCGAAGTAGTGTCACAAATGTGGCCTTTTCGGCTCTTCGTCTCTCAAATAGAGGACCTTTGGACTAACTCACTAAGCCCATGCGCTCGATTGAATCATGCATAAATAAACAACATACGGAATTCAAGTGACGAAAAATAAACAAACCAAAGCAACACAAGGCAAAAGATAGTGCCGTTTACTCAAGCGGTACGTGGAGTTGTGTCCCGAGTACAGATCATATTACCGTCCATTCGGAATCGGCTATGAAATTTATGTCCGGGTTTCCATCCGATATACCACGAGAGTTAACACATTTCTCATTCATCCAATACCCACAACACACATCATACATAAACAAGATTCAACGAAGAAGTACAATATAATCAAAATAAATAGTAAAAATCACGTAGAGATGAGTGTGAAAAGTACCCTCAGGTCTAACCTTTTAAGCCGTCTCTCGGACTCGCGTTTCACGAAGATCGGAAGGGGTAAAGCTCCGTAACTTTTCTGGTTCACTGGTTTGCCTTTTCCTTCGCTTTTTGCCGCTCAATCTACTATTTCGAGTCCGTTTTGCTACTGTTTCCTTGTGGTTTCACTGCCGTTCTGCTCCTGTTCGGCCTCTGTTTTGCTGCTCACTGCTCAGGCCACCTGTTTTGATGTTTCAATGAACTATTCCAAGTTTGTGTGGGTTCTTAGTGCAGTTGTGTATGATTATTTTTAAGATTATGAATGCAGTTTTTGTGTTACTGTTTTTAAGGTTTTTAGGGACTGTTTTAAGAGGATTTGGGCTGCTGTTTTAAGGTGATTCAGGGGCTGTTTAGGCATGTTTTAGGGGGCTGGTTTTGAGTGTTTGTAAGGGCTGTATGGGGGGATGTGTTCTCGGTGAAGGAGGGGAGTGTTTTGATTCGGCTAAGGGTGAGTTTTGTTTGTTTTAGATTCGGCTATGATGGTTATTGGTGCTTTGGATTCGGCTATGGAGGATCGTTGCTTGTAGTGGATTCGGTTATGGAGGAGATGGTTAGGGCTCTTTGTTCTCTTTTTTGTTTATATATGAAGTGTCTTGGGCGTGTATTAGAGAGAGTTGGGCGTGAATTCTATGTGTCCAGCAGAGGATGGCTTTGGTTATGGGTTGTTTATATAGAAGAGAGCTAGGGTTTGCCCTTGTCTCAAATGAGGAGATCTAGTTTCCAAATTAGGAGTCCTAAGGATGGTATACACAAGATTGAGGGGGGACAAAATATTCTAAATTAGGAAGTCAACTATTTTAAATTGGTAGATGTCCTATTAGATTATGAAGTCAAATATTTGATTGGTTTTAATTGGTTAAGATTGATTTTAATTAGGCATATCTTCTTTTTAATTTTAGTTTAAGTTTGGTAAATGTTTTATTTAATTGGTAAATGGTTTAAATATTTTATTTAATTTTTAATGTTTAAATTAATATTTATTTATTTAATTTGGGATGTGTTTTATGGGCTTTGGGGAGATAAATGGGCTGGGGTGTGAGGCTAGCAGCAAAACCAGAATTACCGACACCGTTCGAACGCTTACTCGAACGCGACACGAACGCCCGCAATCTTTTTGATGTTCGAACGAAGTAACGAACGCAGCACTAACGAAGACAGTGAGCTTGTTTATTCTGAATTTCCCCTTCCGATATCCGTTTCCCGCGGCTTCCGTGACTCAAAAGGTAGTGCCTCCAAATGAGACTCATCATCGGGTTTCACATGCAAAAATACAATGCCTACAGTCGCCCCCACTTTGATGGGACTTGTGCAGTGTGTGACTTTGAACAATCCTATCAAAGTTATGCAATGCATTTCTACTTACCTGGCTCGCCCGCTGTCACTTGACTTACCATGTGTTGAGTTGAGTTGATTTGGTGGTGAGGTGCTGCGACCCCTGGTTCATTCCCGAACCGTGCTCCATTTTTAGAGCGCCATTTTCGGCATCTTTTGTGTGTGTGTGCTCCATTCTGGAGCGCCATTTTCGGCATTTGTTATCCTGAGATTCTTTGACCTTTGGGCTTTAATCCCGAACTGCGTTAAGATAGAGCTTTCTTCTCCTGGGCTTTATTCCCGAACTGTGTAGAGATATGGCTTTATTCCCCCGATCTGAGCTGATTGCGGGCTTTGTTCCTGAATTGTGTTAGATGTGGGCTTGTATTCCCTGATCTGAGCTGACTGTGGGCTTTATTCTCGAACTGTGTTGAATGTGGGCTTTATTCCCTGATCTGAGCTGACTGTGGGCTTTGTTCCTCAATTGTGTTAGATGTGGGCTTTATCCCCTGATATGAGCTGACTGTGGGCTTTGTTCCTCAATTGTGTTAGATGTGGGCTTTATTCCCTGATCTGAGCTGACTGTGGGCTTTATTCCCGAACTGTGTTGAATGTGGGCTTTATTCCTTGATCTGAGCTGACTGTGGGCTTTGTTCCTCAATTGTGTTAGAAATGTGGGCTTTATTCCCTGATCTGAGCTGACTGTGGGCTTTATTCCCGAACTGTGTTGAATGTGGGCTTTATTCCTTGATCTGAGCTGACTGTGGGCTTTGTTCCTCAATTGCGTTAGATGTGGGTTTTATTCCCTGATCTGAGCTGACTGTGGGCTTTATTCCCGAACTGTGTTGAATGTGGGCTTTATTCCTTGATCTGAGCTGACTGTGGGCTTTGTTCCTCAAATGTATTGAATGTGAGCTTTATTCCCCTGGGCCTTGTTCCCGAATTGCTTTGAAAGTGGGCTTTATTCCCATAGGCTTTGTTCCCGAGCTATGTTAAGATAGAGCTTTATTCCTCTGGGCTGTATTCCCGGAATGTACTGAGAGAGAGCTTTATTCTCCTGGGCTGTATTCCCGAACCGTGCTGAGAGAGAGCCTTATTCTCCTGGGCTGTATTCCCGAACTGTGCTGTATGTGGGCTTTATCCTCGATCTGATACTGATGTGGGCCTCGGCCCTAAACTGATACTGATATGGGCCTCGCCCTAAACTGATTCTGATATGGGCCTCGCCCTCAGACCGATACTGATATGGGCCTCGCCCCCAGACAGATACTGATATGGTCCTCGCCCCCATACTGATACTGATATGGGCCTCAACCCTGGGACTCGTCCCCAAGCTACTGATAATGACGTGGGCCTCGCCCTCCAGATTTCATATCCGGCAAGACTGATGTTGATGCTAATGTGGGCCTCGCCCCCCCCCCCCAGAGTGCCATCCCCGAAACTCAAACTCAAATGGGCCTCAACCCTGGAATCATTACCTGAATCCGATGCTGTGCTTTTTACCATTTCTGATTAGCTTGTTCTTTGCCGCTTTTCTTATTCTTTAAAACCTGTGAACACAAAATAAAACAAACACAAAAGGATGCAAAATATGTTACGTGTATGCATGCATGAATGTTCCTATCCCGTCGGGTTAGGTCTTCTGCCAATTCTCTTGGTGACTGCTCAGTCTTCCTTTCCTCAGGCAAGCCACCGCTTTAATCTGTCTATGCTGATCGGCTTGGTGAACTAATTCCCTTCCAAGTCTGATACTCTCACTGCCCCCCTGCTTGCTTATTCGAGGATTCCCCGTGTTCTAAACATCACTGAATTTCATAGTACCTCGGTTGAATGCTTTTCTCAAATGTACTCATATTGCGGAAGAGATTCGCGAAATGGACTTCTTTATTATCATTTAAGAAAATGGTTCGAACAAATAGACAAAATCAATGTCTTTTAAAAAAATGCAGGATCAAATAAACTAGGAGGAATAACTTCATTAATCGGAGTATTGCTTTCTTCTTTGGCCTATGGTTCTTCACTGTTATCCCTTATCTTAATGCAAGAAACCTGGGTGGTTGAGTGGCTTTATGGTTGAGGGTTCATGTGTGTGTGTTGGGTTGTTCTTTTTCTGGATTGGGTATTTTATGGGAGTCAATGAGGTTCTGGACCTCATGCCTAAGGCGGGTACAGTTGTCGGTGTCATGGCCTTTTTCTTGATGGAAGTGACAATACTGGTTTAGGTTGAGGTATGGTGGCACAGGGTTCGGAAATGGCCTAGGTTCCAAAGGTTTTAGGAGTCCTTGCATTTTCAGCTTTTCAAATACATTTGACAAAGGCCTACCAAGATTGGAGAATCGCCTGTTCTTGACGGTAGCGACCTCGGCAGTAGCAGGCTTGGTCTCAGAAGGCCCCCCAAAAGTTCTTCTATTATGGCCATAAAACTTTCTATTTTCAGCCTCTTCTTCCTCAATATCCATGATCGTTTCCCTCAACTGTCGAAAATCAGAAATCATCGAAGTCATCCTCCTCAGCTTACTATAAATAGAGGGCTTGGTGCCCTTGATGATCATTTTGATTTGGTCCTTCTCTGAGGGCCGAGTCTGCATTTTCAAAATCTGGCTTCTCCAGCGATCCACATACTCTTTGAAACTTTCCTCTGGCTTCTGCTTAGTGTTCTCCAAATCACGGAGTGACAAGTCAATCTCTAAGTCCAACATACTGCTTCAGAAAGGCATCAGCTAGTTCCTTCCAATCTTCCTTAACCTTCTTCTCAAGGCTATGATACCAAACCACAGGTGCCCCCTCCAGTGACATCCCAAACATCTTTTGGACTTGGCGCTTGTGATAGGCCCATTGAACTCATGACTGAGACATATTGCTGCAGATGGACCCTCGGGTCTCCGTTCCCATTAAACTTGGCCATGTCGGGCATTTTAAACTGAGCTGGCAGCTGTTCTCCGAAGGTCATTGCCTCATAATCTAGCAAATCCTCGTTCTTCCCTCATTTTGCGGGTAACTGTTTCAACCTGATCCCGAAGCTTCTGAAATTCTGCCTGAGACCCAATCACTCTGCCTGTTGCATATTCTACCATGTCATCATCAAAAGTGGGGACATCATCCCCCAACCCATTCGGAGGCTCCTCACGCCTTACATTCTCAGAATTTCCCCCAGCACGGGGCACAGCTATACCAGCCATAGCAGTAGTCAAAGCTTGCAACTGTTCAGTGATCTTGGCGAGACCGTTCTCTAACTGATCCATACGAGACACCTCATTATCGGATTCACTCATACTTGTTCTTTTAGTGAGTCCTGTCCCTTCTCTAACCCAAACGGTATCTATGATTTCTTTTAGGACAAAAATGGGGTTAACATGGTGCATGTATGCATGAGGTGCATGTGATGCATGATATGCATGCGATACAAGAAATATATCAACTCATTAAAATTTTCACACAAATCGGCTCATCATCATTTTAGAAGTTTTTTTTTTGGGCCAACTGTCATAGGAGTGAACTTGTCCCAATTTAAATGGCCCAACGAGTTCACATCTCATGGCAAGGAGCCCAACTAAATCCGAATGGTAACGTTCCGAACACAATCACAAAGTGGCCCATCAATCATTTAGAAGCCTTTGGCCCAATAGTCATGAAATACGTTCTTGTCCCAGTTTAAATGGCCCAACTGTGGGAACACAGAACCTGGGCGACCATTTTCTGTCCTAGGCTCGCGGCCTAGTTGTGAGTAGGGAGTAGCCACGGGGGGACTAAACCGGAGAGTAATGGAGTCGCCACCCGGTGTGAACCGGGAAAATGAGATTTAAGGCCGCACTCACCCCTCGCAAGGGAAGACCTCAAACCGTTGGGTTCGGAATGGTCCCTTACTTATGTCACTTGTAATAAAAGGATTTATGTAATAATTTAACCAGGCTTAAATAACATTTATTTCCAAAAATATCATGCTTCTAAATTCATATGCATACATCAACAAGTTCATCACAACATGCAACATCACATGGCAATCTCATGAACATATTTCAATCCTATAATATGGAAAACTAAGAACAACCTAATCATGCTTGGGTACTATCTCATGAACCTATTAACCAAATAACATGCTAATAGCCTAATCATGCTTGAATACAATCCCGAGAACACATAGAATGGATAAATGCAGGGATAAAATAATATGGTTGGCTATATAACACAAGAAAGATCAACCAAGAGGCAATTATGTATGAATATGATAAAACAGACTCAGTTCAGTGTATGTGCGCGTTCGTTGTAGCGTTCGTAAACGCGTGTCGAACGGTAAAACAGAAGGTTCGCGTTTGTGTGGCGTTTGATAACGCGTTCGAACGGAAATGAAACAGAATGTTCACGTTCGTATGGGCGTGTGAACGCATTCGAACGGAAATGAGACCTGATGCATGATAAGGCAAAAATGCATGCGCGTTCGAGTTGCGTTCGTAAACGCGTTCGAATGGGGAACAGACCTGATGCATGAAATGGGACGCAATACATAAACAACAAAATAAAGGGGCGCGGCGAAGTACTGCCGTAAAGGTGGCCTTTTGGGGGCTCTTGATCTCTCAAAAGAGGATGACCTTTAGACCAACATACTAAGCCTATGCGCGTCAAATCACATCATGCATACAAACATAAAGACAATCATATTCAACTAAGTATGTCCGATTGAACGTGTCTTGCATCCAACCGAACACACATCAATCGGCGCGGAAAAAGCATCGTGGTAAAGGGCTTTAACCCCTCCCAATAGGGGATCTTTCATTCCACTTACTAAGCCCATGCGCTCGATTGAACCATGCATAAATAAGCAACATGCAGAATTTAGGTGACGAAAAATAAATAAATGAAAGCAAACAAAACAAGAGAAGGTGCCGTTTACTCAAGTGGTACGTGGAGTTGTATCCCAAGTACAGACCGCACTACCGTCCATTCGGATTCGGCTACGGAATTTACGTCTGGGTTTCCATCCTATATACCACAAGAGACGACACTCTTCCATTTCATTCAAGCCATAAAATGCATCCATAAACGACTCTCATGCGAATAGAATTCAATGATAAAAAAACGAATATAAACCAATGAAAAAGTGCCCTCAGGTCTAACCTTTTAAATCACCTCTCGGATGTACGGTACACGATCGTCGGAAGGGTGGATGCTCCGCAACTCTCCCGGTTCACTGGTTCACTGTTCTCGTTCGTTTTCTTACTGTTTTGAGTCGTCGTTATCCGTCTTTTGCTACTGTTTCCTTGTGGTTTCGCTTCCGTTTCCTCTTTATCTTTTGCTTACTGTTTTTGGGTGTGTTCTTCCTGTAGTTTTTTGGTGTGTTGTGTATGAGCTAGGGACTAGGGTTGAGAAGGTTGGTGAAGGGTTCTTTTTATAGGCAAAGGGTTTGGCTTGACAAGGAAACGGGATTTGGCTAATTAAAGAGGGATTTGATTTGGTGTTGGACAAGGAAAGCAAGGGATTTGATTTGGTTTGGTTTAGGAATACAATATTTTAGATTGGTAATTATCTTATTAGATTAGGAAGTCAAATATTTGATTGGTTTTAATTGGTTAGGATTGATTTTAATTAGGTATATCTTCTTTTTAGTTTAGTATATAATATATTCCAAATATTTAAATTAGGCATGATTTTAGTTTAAGTTTGGTAAATGTTTTATTTAATTGGTAAATGGTTTAAATATTTTATTTAATGTTTAATGTTTAATTATATTTATTTATTTAATTTGGGATGTGTTTTATGGGCTTTGGGGGGCTAATTGGGCTGGATGTGAGGCTAGCAGCAAAACCAGAATTGCCGACACCGTCGAACGCTTCCTCGAACGCGGCACGAACGCCCGCAATCCGTTTGACGTTCGACCGTAAACATTGAACCAGCACTAACGAAAACAGTGAACCTTCTTATTCTGAATTTCCCCTTCCGATGTCTGTTTCCATGACCTCCGTGACTTAAAAGGTAGTGTCTCCAAAATGAGACTCATCATAGGGACTTATGTGTGTAAAAATGCAGTGCCTACAGTTGCCCCCACTTTGATGGGACTGTGTGTAATGTGCAACAGTGACAATCCTATCAAAGTTTATGCAAGCATTTTCACTTACCTGGCTCGCCAGCTGCCGCTTGACTTACCATGTGTTGAGTGAGTTGATTTGGTGGTGAGGTGCTGCGACCCCTAGTTCATTCCTGAACCGTGTGCTGTGATGTGGTCCATTCCCGAACCGTTACCGTAAGGTGTCCATCCCGGAACTGTTACTGTAAGTTGGTCCATTCCCGAACCGTGCTTCCATTCTTGGAGTGCCATTCCCGGCTGTTCATTCTTGAACTCTGCTCATTCTTGGATTGCCATTCCCGGCTTGTTCCTCTCGAACTGTGTTGAGATGAGGCTTTATTCCTCCCGAGCTTTATTCCCGAACTGTACTGACATGAGGCTTTCTTCCCCTTGAGCTTTGTTCTCAAACTATACTTATATGAGGCTTTCTTCCCCTTGAGCTTTGTTCTCAAACTATATACTACATGAGGCTTTTATTCCCCTGGGCTTTGTTTCCCGAACTGTTGAGAGATAGGGCTCTATCCCCTAATGTTTGGACTGTGGGCTTTATTCCCGAACTGCATTGAGATGGGGCTATATTCCCCTGATCTGAGCCGACTGTGGGCTTTATCCGAACTGTGTTGAACGTGGGCTTTATTCCTTGATCTGAGCTGACTGTGGGCTTTGTTCCCCAATTTTGTTAGATGTGGGCTTTATTCCCTGATCTGAGCTGACTGTGGGCTTATTCCCGAACTGTGTTGAATGTGAGCTTTATTCCCCTGGGCCTTGTTCCGAATTGCTTTGAAAGTGGGCTTTATTCCCATAGGCTTTGTTCCCGAGCTATGTTAAGATAGAGCTTTATTCCTCTGGGCTGTATTCCCGGAATGTACTGAGAGAGAGCTTTATTCTCCTGGGCTGTATTCTCGAACCGTGCTGAGAGAGAGCCTTATTCTCCTGGGCTGTATTCCCGAACTGTGTTGTATGTGGGCTTTATCCCTGATCTGATACTGATGTGGGCCTCGGCCCTAAACTGATACTGATATGGGCCTCGCCCCCAGGACTGATATGATATGGGCCTCGCCCCCAGACTGATACTGATATGGGCCTCAACCCTTGGACTCGTCCCCAAGCTACTGATAATGATGTGGGCCTCGCCCTCCAGATTTCATATCCGGCAAGACTGATGTTGATGCTAATGTGGGCCTCGCCCCCAGAGTGCCATACCCCGGCAGAAACCGATGCTGAACCAATGTGGGCCTCGCCCCCAGAGTGTCATCCCCGAAACTGAAACTCAAATGGGCCTCAACCCTGGAATCATTACCAGAATCCGATACTGTGCTTTTTACCATTTCTGATTAGCTTGTTCTTTGCCGCTTTTCTTATTCTTTAAAAACTTGTGAACACAAAATAAAACAAACACAAAAGGATGCAAAATGTGTTACGTGTATGCACGCATGAATGTTCCCATCCCGTTGGGTTAGGTCTTCTGCCAATTCTTGGTGACTGCTCAGTCTTCCTTTCCTCAGGCAAGCCACCGCTTTAATCTGTCTACGCTGATCGGCTTGGTGAACTAATTCCCTTCCAAGTCTGATTACTCTCACTGCCCCCTGCTTGCTTATTCGAGGATTCCCCGTGTTCTAAAACATCACTGAATTTCATAGTACCTCGGTTGAGTGCTTTTCTCAAATGTACTCATATTGCGGAAGAGATTCAGCGAAATGGACGTCTTATTATCATTTAAGAAAATGGTTCGAACAAATAGACAAAATTCAATGTCTTTTTTAAAAAATGCAGGATCAAATAACTAGGAGGAAAAACTTCATTAATCGAGAGTATTGCTTTCTTCTTTGGCCTATAGTTTTCACTGTTATCCCTTATCTTAATGCAAGAAACCTGGGTGGTTGAGTGGCTTTATGGTTGAAGGTTCATGTGTGTGTTGGGTTGTTCTTTTTCTGGATTGGGTATTTCATGGGAGTCAATGAGGTTCTGGACCTCATGCCTAAGGCGGGTACAGTTGTCGGTGTCATGGCCTTTTTCTTGATGGAAGTGACAATACTGGTTTAGGTTGAGGTATGGTGGCACACGGGTTCGGAAATGGCCTAGGTTCAAAGGTTTTAGGAGTCCTTGCATTTTCAGCTTTTCAAATACATTTGACAAAGGCCTACAAGATTGGAGAATCGCCTGTTCTTGACGGTAGCGACCTCGGCAGTAGCGGGCTTAGTCTCAGAAGGCCCCCCAAAAGTTCTTCTATTATGGCCATAAAACTTTCTATTTTCAGCCTCTTCTTCCTCAATATCCATGACCGTTTCCCTCAACTGTCGAAAATCAGAAATCATCGAAGTCATCCTCATCAGCTTACTATAAATAGAGGGCTTGGTGCCCTTGATGATCATTTTGATTTGGTCCTTCTCTGAGGGCCGAGTCTGCATTTTCAAAAGCTGGCTTCTCCAGCGATCCACATACTCTTTGAAACTTCCTCTGGCTTCTGCTTAGTGTTCTCCAAATCACGGAGTGACAAGTCAATCTCTAAGTCCGTAACATACTGCTTCAGAAAGGCATCAGCTAGTTCCTTCCAATCTTCCTTAACCTTCTTCTCAAGGCTATGATACCAAACCACAGGTGCCCCCTCGAGTGACATCCCAAACATCTTTGGGACTTGGCGCTGTGATAGGCCCATTGAACTCATGACTGAGACATATTGCTGCAGATGGACCCTCGGTCTTCGTTCCCATTAAACTTGGCCATGTCGGGCATTTTAAACTGAGCTGGCAGCTGTTCTCCGAAGGTCATTGCCTCATAATCTAGCAAATCATCGTTCTTACCCCTCATTTTGCGGGTAACTGTTTCAACCTGATCCCGAAGCTTCTGAAATTCTGCCTGAGACCCAATCACTTTGCCTGTTGCATATTCTACCATGTCATCATCAAAAGTGGGGACATCATCCCCCAACCCATTCGGAGGCTCCTCACGCCTTACATTCTCAGAATCTCCCCCCCCCGGCACGGGGCACAGCCATATTTGTCATGGCAGTAGTCAAGGCTTGCAACTGTTCAGTAATCTTGGCGAATCCATTTTCCAACTGATCTATCGGGATACCTCAATATCTGATTCACTCATGTCTGTTCTCAGTATTTTGGTGAGTCTTCCCTTTTTTCTAACCCAACGGGAATCTATGATGGCTTTCAGAACACAAGAGTTAACATGATGTATGTATGCATGGTGTGCGTGAGATGCATGTAACATATATAACATACTAAATCAACTAAAATTCTCAAACAAATCGGCCCGTTATCATTTTAGAATCTTTCGGGCTAATCGTCATAGGAGTGAACCCATCCCAGTTTAAATGGCCCAATGAGTCACATCTCATGACAAAGTGCCCGACTAAACCCAAATGATAACGTTACGAACACAATCACAAAGTGGCCCATCAATCACTTCGAAGCCTTTGGCCCAATAGTCATGAAATACGTTCTTGTCCCAGTTTAAATGGCCCAACAAGCCCATATCCCATGACAAATGGTCCAAATGGATTTAAACGACGATGTTCCCAAACACAAGCATAGAAGAAAGATGATGCAAACATGACATAATAATTTCTACAATTGGCCTATCAACATTTCAGAAGCTTTTGGCCTAATAGTCATAAGGTGCGAACTTGCCCCAGTTTAAATGGCCCAGCAGCCCGCATTTCTGACAATAGTCCAACTGCATCCAAATGAGGATGGTCCACAAGCACATATTCAAGGAAATAATTGTTACTTTAGCAGCCATCCCGGTCTATAGGTGGGTTAGTAAGAGTATAGACAAAGGCTCTCATCGGCGAAGGATGGCCCACAACTAGGTCTCCCCTTCAAGGGTTCGAGCAACCAAGTGAGCGCGCCCTTTTTTTATACACTAAGGTACGTGCCAATGAGCTATGGTGTGTGACGGACTGTCAAATGGATTTCCCGTTGTAGATCCCCCAGAGGGAAGGTGGAGCGAGGCTCACTTAAATACCCAGCCTCTTAGGCTCTTATCGCTTGTTGTCAGGAATAAACAACGAGTCATCCAAATTAGTCCATCACAATAGGCTACGAGTAGATGGCTATCTAGGTGCCTTCACAGCTTTTCCTTCTAGAAAGGTAGTGAATGAAGGAAGACACCAAACCATTACCTAGCCTAAAATGCCTTTGATTAAACCCTCACTTTATCCACTATAGACACGTCAATTAAAACATAAACCCAAACATCACAAGTCAATATTTCGGGGCCAATTATCTATCCCCAGTGGAGTCGCCAGACTGTGGGAACACAGAACCTGGGCGACACTTTCTGTCCTAGGCTCACAGCCTAGTTGTGAGTACGGAGTAGCCACGGGGGACTAAACCGGAGAGTAATGGAGTCGCCACCCGGTGTGAACCGGGAAAATGAGATTTAAGGCCGCACTCACCCCTCGCAAGGGAAGACCTCAAACCGTTGGGTTCGGAATGGTCCCTTACTTATGTCACTTGTAATAAAAGGATTTATGTAATAATTTAACCAGGCTTAAATAACATTTATTTCCAAAAATATCATGCTTCTAAATTCATATGCATACATCAACAAGTTCATCACAACATGCAACATCACATGGCAATCTCATGAACATATTTCAATCCTATATATGGAAAACTAAGAACAACCTAATCATGCTTGAGTACTATCTCATGAACCTATTAACCAAATAACATGCTAACAGCCTAATCATGCTTGAATACAATCCCGAGAACACATAGAATGGATAAATGCAGGGATACAAATAATATGGTTGGCTATATAACACAAGAAAGATCAACCAAGAGGCAATTATGTATGAATATGATAAGACAGACTCAGTTCAGTGTGTGCGCGTTCGTGTAGCGTTCGTAAACTCGTTTGAACGGTAAACAGAAGGTTCGCGTTCGTGTGGCGTTTGATAACGCGTTCGAACGGAAATGAAACAGAATGTTCACGTTCGTATGGCGTTCGTGAACGCGCATTCGAACGGAAATGAGACCTGATGCATGATAAGGCAAAAATGCATGCGCGTTCGAGTTGCGTTCGTAAACGCGTTCGAACGGGAACAGACCTGATGCATGAAATGGGACGCAATACATAAACAACAAAATAAAGGGGCGCGGCGAAGTACTGCCGTAAAGGTGGCCTTTTGGGGGCTCTTGATCTCTCAAAGAGAGGACCTTTAGACCAACATACTAAGCCTATGCGCGTCACATCACATCATGCATACAAACATAAAGACAATCATATTCAACTAAGTATGTCCGATTGAACGTGTCTTGCATCCAACCGAACACACATCAATCGGTGCGGCAAAGCATCGTGGTAAAGGGCTTTAACCCTCCCCAATAGGGGATCTTTCATTCCACTTACTAAGCCCATGCGCTCGATTGAACCATGCATAAATAAGCAACATGCAGAATTTAGGTGACGAAAAATAAATAAATGAAAGCAACACAAAACAAGAGAAGGTGCCGTTTACTCAAGTGGTACGTGGAGTTGTATCCCAAGTACAGACCGCACTACCGTCCATTCGGATTCGGCTACGGAATTTACGTCTGGGTTTCCATCCTATATACCACAAGAGACGACACTCTTCCATTTCATTCAAGCCATAACATGCATCCATAAACGACTCTCATGCGAATAGAATTCAATGATAAAAAAACGAATATAAACCAATGAAAAAGTGCCCTCAAGTCTAACCTTTTAAATCACCTCTCGGATGTACGGTACACGATCGTCGGAAGGTGGATGCTCCGCAACTCTCCCGGTTCACTAGTTCACTGTTCTCGTTCGTTGTCTTACTGTTTTGAGTCGTCGTTCTCCGTCTTTTGCTACTGTTTCCTTGTGGTTTCACTGCCGTTTCCTCTTTATCTTTTGCTTACTGTTTTTGGGTGTGTTCTTCCTGTAGTTTTTATGTGTGTTGTGTATGAGCTAGGGACTAGGGTTGAGAAGGTTGGTGACGGGTTCTTTTTATAGGCAAAGGGTTGGGCTTGACAAGGAAAGGGATTTGGCTAATTAAAGAGGGATTTGATTTGGTGTTGGACAATGAAAGCAAGGGATTTGATTTGGTTTGGTTTAGGAATACAATATTTTAGATTGGTAATTATCTTATTAGATTAGGAAGTCAAATATTTGATTGGTTTTAATTGGTTAGGATTGATTTTAATTAGGTATATCTTCTTTTTATTTCTAGTATATAATATATTCAAATTATTTAAATTAGGCATGATTTTAGTTTAAGTTTGGTAAATGTTTATTTAATTGGTAAATGGTTTAAATATTTTATTTAATGTTTAATGTTTAAATTAATATTTATTTATTTAATTTGGGATGTGTTTTATGGGCTTTGGGGGGCTAATTGGGCTGGATGTGAGGCTAGCAGCAAAATCAGAATTACCGACACCGTTCGAACGCTTCCTTGAACGCGGCACAAACGCCCGCAATCCTTTTGACGTTCGAACGTAAACACGAACGCAGCACTAACGAAAACAGTGAACCTTGTTTATTCTGAATTTCCCCTTCCGATATCCGTTTCCCGTGACCTCCGTGACTTAAAAGGTAGTGTCTCCAAAATGAGACTCATCATAGGGACTTATGTGTAAAAATGCAGTGCCTACACCAACAAGCCCATATCCCATGATAAATGGTCCAACTGGATCCAAACGACGATGTTCCCAAACACAAGCATAGAAGAAAGATGATGCAAACATGACGTAATAATTCTACAATAATGGCCCATCAACATTTCAGAAGCTTTTGGCCTATAGTCATAAGGTGTGAACTTGCCCCAGTTTAAATGGCCCAGCAAGCCCGCATTTCTGACAATAGTCCAACTGCATCCAAATGAGGATGGTCCACAAGCACATATTCAAGGAAATAATTGTTACTTTAGCCAACCCGGTCTATAGGTGGATTAGCAAGAGTATAGACAAAGGCTCTCACCGGCGAAGGATGGCCCACAACTAGGTCTCCCCACTCAAGGGTTCGAGCAACCAAGTGAGCGCACCCTTTTTTATACACTAAGGTACGTGCCAATGAGCTATGGTGTGTGACAGACTGTCAAATGGATTTCCCATTGTAGATCCCCCAGAGGGAAGGTGGAGCGAGGCTCACTTAAATACCCAAGCCTCTTAGGCTCTTATCGCTTGTTGTCAGGAATAAACAACGAGTCCTCCAAATTAGTTCATCACAATAAGTTACGAGTAGATGGCTATCTAGGTGCCTTCACAGCTTTTCCTTCTAGAAAGGTAGTGAATGAAGGAAGATACCAAACCATTACCTAGCCTCAAAATGCCTTTGATTAAACCCTCACTTTATCCACTATAGACACGGTCAATTAAAACATAAATCCAAACATCACAAGTCAATATTTCGGGGCCAATTCTCTATCCCAGTGGAGTCGCCAGACTGTGGGAACACAGGAATCTGGGGCGACGCATGCTGTCCCGGGCTCGCGGCCCGGTCGGGAGTACGGAGTAGCCACGGAGGACTAAACCGGAGAATAATGGAGTCGCCACCCGGTGTGAACCGGGACAAAGATTTAAGGCCGCACTCACCCCTCGCAAGGGAAGACCTCAAACCGTTGGGTTCGGAATGATCCCTTACTTATGTCACTTGTAATGAAAGGATTTGTGTAATAATTTAATCAGGCCTAAGTAACACTTATTTCCAAGAGTATCATGCTTCTAACTCTACATGCAGGGAATTAGTCATCACAACATGCAACATCACATGGCAATCTCATGAACATTTATCGATCATATGATATGGAAAACTAAGAACAACCTAATCATGCTTGAGTACTATCTCATGAACCTATTAACCAAATAACATGATAACAGCCTAATCATGCTTGAATATCATCCCAAGAACACATAGAATGGATAAATGCAGGAATACAAATAATATGATTGGCTATATAATACAAGAAAGATCAACCAAGAGGCAATTATGCATGAATATGATAAGACAGACTCAGTTCAGTGTGTGCGCATTCGTGTAGCGTTCGTAAACGCGTTCGAACGGTAAACAAAAGGTTCACGTTCGTGTGTCGTTTGATAACACGTTCGAACGAAAATGAAACAGAATGCTCACATTCGTATGGCGTTTGTTAACGCGTTCGAACAGAAATGAAACAGAATGCTCACGTTCGTATGGCGTTCGTGAACGCGTTCGAACGGAAATGAAACAGAATGCTCACGTTCGTATGGCATTCGTGAACGCGTTCGAACGGAAATGAGACCTGATGCATGATAAGGCAAAATGTATGCGAGTTCGAGTTGCGTTCGTAAACCCGTTCGAACGGGAACAGACCTGATGCATGAAATGGGACGCAATACATAAACAACAGAATAAAGGGGCGCGGCGAAGTACTGCCGTAAAGGTGGCCTTTTGGGGCTCTTGATCTCTCAAAGAGAGGACCTTTAGACCAACATACTAAGCCCATGCGCATCACATCACACATACAAAAATAGAGCCAATCATATCAAAACCAAGTATGCCCGATTGAACACATCTTACATCCAATCCGGACACACATCAACCGGTGCGGCAAAGCATCGTGGTAAAGGGTTTTAACCCCTCCCCATAAGGGATCTTTCATTCCACTTACTAAGCCCATGCGCTTGATTGAACCATGCATAAAAAGATAAAGACAATAATATCAAACTAAGTATGCCCGATTGAACGTATCTTGCATCCAACCGAACACACATCAACCGGCGCGGCGAAGTAGTGTCACAAATGTGGCCTTTTCGGCTCTTCGTCTCTCAAATAGAGGACCTTTGGACTAACTCACTAAGCCCATGCGCTCGATTGAATCATGCATAAATAAACAACATACGGAATTCAAGTGACGAAAAATAAACAAACCAAAGCAACACAAGGCAAAAGATAGTGCCGTTTACTCAAGCGGTACGTGGAGTTATGTCCCGAGTACAGATCATATTACCGTCCATTCGGAATCGGCTATGAAATTTATGTCCGGGTTTCCATCCGATATACCACGAGATTTAACACATTTCTCATTCATCCAATACCCACAACACACATCATACATAAACAAGATTCAACGAAGAAGTACAATATAATCAAAATAAATAACAAAAATCACGTAGAGATGAGTGTAAAAAGTACCCTCAGGTCTAACCTTTTAAGCCGTCTCTCGGACTCGCGTTTCACGAAGATCGGAAGGGGTAAAGCTCCGCAACTTTTCTGGTTCACTGGTTTGCCTTTTCCTTCGCTGTTTTGCCGCTCAAGCTACTGTTTCGAGTCCGTTTTGCTGCTGTTTCCTTGTGGTTTCGCTGCCGTTCTGCTCCTGTTCGGCCTCTGTTTTGCTGCTCACTGCTCAGGCCACCTGTTTTGATGTTTCAATGAACTATTCCAAGTTTGTGTGGGTTCTTAGTGCAGTTGTGTGTGATTATTTTTAAGATTATGAATGCAGTTTTTGTGTTACTGTTTTTAAGGTTTTTAGGGACTGTTTTAAGAGGATTTGGACTGCTGTTTTAAGGTGATTCAGTGGCTGTTTAGGCATGTTTTAGGGGGCTGGTTTTGAGTGTTTGTAAGGGCTGTATGGGGGAATGTGTTCTCGGTGAAGGAGGGGAGTGTTTTGATTCGGCTAAGGGTGAGTTTTGTTTGTTTTAGATTCGGCTATGGTGGTTATTGGTGCTTTGGATTCGGCTATGGAGGATCGTTGCTTGTAGTGGATTCGGTTATGGAGGAGATGGTTAGGGCTATTTGTTCTTTTTTTTGTATATGTGAAGTGTCTTGGGCGTGTATTAGAGAGAGTTGGGCGTGAATTCTATGTGTCCATGAGAGGATGGCTTTGGTTAGGGGTTGTTTATATAGAAGAGAGCTAGGGTTTGCCCTTGTCTCACAAGGAAGAGATCTAGTTTCCAAATTAGGAGTCCTAAGGATGGTATACACAAGATTGAGGGGGGACAAAATATTCTAAATTAGGAAGTCAACTATTTTAAATTGGTAGATGTCTTATTAGATTATGAAGTCAAATATTTGATTGGTTTTAATTGGTTAAGATTGATTTTAATTAGGCATATTTTCTTTTTAATTTTAGTTTAAGTTTGGTAAATGTTTTATTTAATTGGTAAATGGTTTAAATATTTTATTTAATTTTTAATGTTTAAATTAATATTTATTTATTTAATTTGGGATGTGTTTTATGGGCTTTGGGGAGCTAAATGGGCTGGGGTGTGAGGCTAGCAGCAAAACCAGAATTACCGACACCGTTCGAACGCTTACTCGAACGCGACACGAACCCCGCAATCTGTTTGACGTTCGAACGAAGTAACGAACGCAGCACTAACGAAGACAGTGAGCTTGTTTATTCTGAATTTCCCCTTCCGATATCCGTTTCCCGCGGCTTCCGTGACTCAAAAGGTAGTGCCTCCAAATGAGACTCATCATCGGGTTTCACATGCAAAAATACAATGCCTACACTTAGTGTCCCACATACCTTAGGGTTAAAGGCAAGAAAGCCATGGCAGCATCCCTTAGTGATTCTGAAGGTGATGATTCTCTTAAAGGTAATTATATGGCCTTTACTGCTAGTGTGACTGATGAGAGAGAGATTGTTGTTAATGATGTTGATTCAAAAGTCTATCTCGATGAGTCTGTAGATGAGGAAAGTCTTCAGGTAGCCTATATTGAACTGTTTAATGAGAGTTTAGCTATTAAGAAGACTAATATAGAGGTCAATAAAAGGCTGAAACTAGTTGAGCTAGAAAAGAATGAAGCTCAAGCCAAATTTGACCAAAGCCTCTTGATGGTTGATGACCTGGTGGAGAGGAATATAGGTCTAATTGATAGGGTCCAAATATTAGAAATTGAACTTGAAGATACTAGAACCCAGTTGTTTGTATTTTCTAGTAGAGATAAAAAAGTGGATCGTATGTTAGGTATTAGTTTTGAGCCCAATTGTGATAAATCGTCCACATCTAGAGTTGTGCATAAGCCTTCTAAACATGACTTAGGTAAGAAACATGTTGAGTGTCGTCATGTTATTCCTCCTTTTGTTCCTCGTCATGTGACCCAACCTCGATCTAGAGGTGTTGTAGGTAATCTTCGCTCTCATTCGAGGTTTGTGCCTGTGTGCCATCATTATGGCAAGACATGACACATTAGGCCTAAGTGCTTCATGTTGCATAAGCAAAAGAAGAGGCCTAAGAGTGTGTCTCCTAGATTTGATTCTTCAAATCTAGTTTCTCAAGTTTCTGCACTAACAAAACATACACAATTTCTTAGTGAGAAACTTACTTTGTTGACTGGGAATTCTCATGTGAAAGAGATTCCTAGAAAGATTTGGGTGAGGAAGCAAGATGACTTCCAGTATACTTCTGGATGCCTTAACCCTGATAGGCATGATGAGAGTGCACTCCGGTGTAACTCTTCTTAGAAGTTATTTTTATTTCCCATTGTATGTGTGTGTGCGTGTGTTTTATGTTTTTGCACGTTTATTTTATTTCATTGCATATGGGTGTGTGTGTC